>OZ024906.1:101785976-101809668 GCA_964017125.1 Flabesymbios commensalis | reverse complement strand
GTTGCTCTTCTAGAGACAGATAACGTGACAACTGCCTTTGAATGTCGCCAAGGGGTATAATTCTGCAAAATGTAGCAAACTTGTTCACTATATAGGTGTTGTAATCAGGGGGCCACCATCAATCACCGGGGGGGGGGGGGGGAGGAGTTTTTGTCGCGGACAAATTATTATTTCAAACTGTCGTAGTAAATTGTTTATTTCACGCAGGATCCGCCCTAAATTATTTATTTTCAAAATACTCGAACCCCCCCACGTGGACATTGAATGGTGGCCCCCTTATTAGAAGTTTTCGGAAATGGCGGTGTTTTGGGATTTTTTCGTTTACTTACATAAAAATAGGGTCAAATGTAACGTGATCCAACAAAAAAGTATTTAGGAATATCCACAGTTGAAGGGACTGGCCCAGGTTAAAATCATAAAAAAATCGGTGATTTTATTTTGGCTTCTTAATATGAACGTATTTCTAATTTTTGACATGATTGTCAATAATTAGAAATCAGGAATTTTGTCTCTATATCTAGCCTAACTGGTAAATGCGCAGCACAAAAATTTAAAAAAACTTTTGCAGTTGTAGTCTATGGACATGTTTACATCATATGGTCATAATAAAGAGCCAAAAAAAATCACCGATTTTTTTATGATTTTAGCCTGGGCCAGTCCCTTTAATGTCTCGAATGGATGACAGCCCCTAACATTCCGCCCTGAAATGTTTTCTAAGCTGTTTTTGAAATTGTATTCTCAGCCTAATATAGGGGCTTATACACCCATATTATATATTAAGGCTTTCCAAAATAATACTTTTGAATCGGTGATAGATTTCTGTCGGCTATTTTGATTTGGTTTGACTTGATTTGGTGTGTCTGACTTGTTTGTTTGTTTGTCTGTTTGTTTGTTTGTCTGTTTGTTTGGTGCCATTATATGCCACACATCCTTTCATACCATTATGTGTATAAATAAATATATGAAGCACATCATCATATTGACATCACTTGTCCAGTTCAAACAACTCTATTCATCTCTCACAATCTCTGACAATCCGTGGCCTGGGTCAAGTTTGTTTTTATCACTAAACTGTTTGATCGCCGAAACGTTTTGTGACATTTTTCATTCATTTGAAGCTGGAATTGCTAACGCAATTGCCAACTTCAAACAAATGATAAAATACACAACAACTTTCTAACAATGCAGTTAATTAATTTCAACATATAAACAAATATTTCAATTGGTGCGACACCTTCTTAATAACCAATTTATTCGTCTCCTGGACTGAAAAGGTCGATGAACAGGAAGTGCAGGTGTCACATGGAGAATGTCATACTCGCACATTTAAACGTTCAACCTCAGTTAATGAGATGAAATGTGACCCTAACAATGACGAGGAATAGGTCTGATGCCGGGTCAATGTTGGGCCAGAATCACAGGCCATGGCCCAACGTTGACCCGTCGTTGGATCAATGTCTGATGTTTGTTGAAGCGTCTGAATGACGCTATAGGCATTAAACCATACAACCCTGAAATATGTTTGTATAAATCATGGAAATCAAAGGGTGTTTTTAAATTTGAAATCATAATAAATGCCTTAGTTAGCTTTTTCCGCTTCATTTGAATACTATATACCTATGATATGGGTTTACGGCCATTATAAATGTTTTACTCTTTCAGTGTGGGGATCGACTTTAGACGTCAGAATCTGACGTTTGAAGTCGCCCCCCCCCCCCCACTGAAAGGGTGAATGGCGACAATCAGATAGTGAGTGCAGCTCATGTCTTTTTTTGCAACATCTGGCCATATTATAAAGATTGCTATATCCGAGCTAATCCAGCTGGCATCGTGTGCCCAGCGGTAGTCTACTTTGCAATCTATTAGTTTTTAGAAAATGTATAGTGTGACGTCAATACAACCAGCCAGAAATAAATAGAGAAACAAAAAAAATATTGATCGTTTAGAAGACGAGTAATAATGAACAATTCTAAGGCTTTTTGCAATAATATAGTTGAAACATCTTACAATATAGGACCTAATCCTATATATTTATATATATTGTCACATGACACGTTATCATAAATAAGTCATAAAAACCGTATGTATGCCTATAAATATATACTACAATAATTTAAATCTGGCTTTACTTACTTATACCATTAAAATCATTTTTCATGCTTTAACGCTTCCTGCTTTTTTTAATAACAATCTTTGCATTGTTTTATTTTCCTAATAATTTACAGCTCATTTGCACAGTTATTATTACGTCATAGATAGAGTTGTTACGTCATAACTGGTTCAGTTGGCTATTATGACATAATAGCTTCAGTTATTACGTCATTCTGGCGGGGACATACTGTTACGTCATAGCTGCTGACCAGGGGTTATTGGGGTGTTAGCCGTCTGACTGACCTCCAGGTCACCCTCTGTCATGTTGACTGAGTACACACCCCTCAGTGAACACGACACCTTATGGCAAACTCACACACTACACAAACAAATCACCCCGATCTACATGGTTTACACCCTCTAATCGCTAGAAACAAAAATACACCCTTAGAATTGAAAAGGTTTAATTCCGACTATATTAAGCGGAACTACAACTTTTGAATTTCAAAGAAACCTCAGAAGGACTTCTATAACCCTAAAATATTTTGTATAAAACAAAAGGCTATTTTTATTGTGAAATCATCATATATGTCTAAATTAGCTTTTTCCACTTCATCTGAATAACTATGTCATGGGACCATGGACATTCTAATTTGAATAACTATGTCATGGGACCATGGACATTATAATTTGTTAACCCTTTCAATGTGGGGATTGACTTTAGCCGTCAGAATCTGACGTCTAAAGTCAATTCTAATTATTTACAGGCGATTTAATTTCAATGCATGTCAGACATGCTGCAGAAGAAAGACCTGGCTGATATAGTTAACCCTCGGAATTTTACATTGTGGGGGGGGGGGGGGGCAGGTATTCAAGATGCCCCTGATTTGAAATTGCATGATATATCGTGGAACACCCGGGATAATTAACCAATGCGCACTTGATGATGGTCCACCCCCGTCTACGACACTGCATTTTTATTTATTTCCGTTTTTTCTTCATATTTGGTGTTCAATAGACAATAAAAAGTCCAGCTGGTTGCGATGTCTTTTTTACAAATTAATTCAGCGCTCCAAGGGTTAATATTTTCATATAATCATGGAGGCCAAAGGTTCTTTTTTCAATTTAAAAGCATCATCAATGTCTTAGTAATATCTTTCCACTTAATTTTAATACCTGTGTTATGGGTCTGCGGCCATTATACTTGCCCTCAAATTAAAAATGCTCAACCCGGATCGTTTGATTTTCGGCAGGGCGGGGGCCCTAGGGTAGTGGTTAGCACCGCTGCCTTTCACGCCAGAGTTCGGGGTTCGGTTCCCGGTCTCGGCGGTTTGAAAGAAACAAAAAATGTTTCTTCCCCATCCACGTGTGAAAGTCAGTATTGTGGGGAGCCTCCGTGACCGAGAGGTAGCGTGCTCGGCCTCAGACCGCCAGGGTTCGAATTTCGAATCCCGTGTCTGGAGGACAGTGTCATCTCAATCATCTCACCATCCTCAGGAGGTTCTCCTGGCCCAGTTTAGCCTATATGTGCACAAAGGTGGCCTAAAGCCCGATTCATTTCATTTGATTTTCGGCAGTTTCTCCGTCAATTTTAAACCGATTTCCTTGAAATTTTGCAAAGGCTACTTTCCATTAAAATCCTAACAGCGGTAAAAAATTTGCAAAGTTATATTTTGTATGTCAAAAGTTAGATCATTTTACATGTAATACAATTCTAGAATTAGTTTAATGGGGTTATAGAGGGACGTCGTATTTTCAATTTACTACATGTCAAAATGGTCTAATTTTTTAAATACGCTATATAATTTTACTAAATTTTCAGGGCTGTTGGGATTTGAAAAGAAAAGGGCCTTTGCAAAACTTCAAGGATATCTGTTTAGAATTGACGGATAAATCGCCAAAATCATGCGATCCTGATTGAATGGGTATATAAATATCTGTAATCCTATAGACGTCAAATTCTGACGTCTAAAGTCGGTCCCCGCTCTGGAGGGGGTAACATAGAAAACAAAAGGGCGTGAAAACGATTCGTAGAACAGAAGCCTAGATAAACACGTGCCGGAAGAGGGGCTGTGACGTCATAGTGACGTCATAGTAGCCGTATCTTACTGTGAGTGTTTGATATGTAATTATATCTGGGTCATGTGTGATAACCTGATAACGGTCTTCTCGTATATAACCGTTAACGCGATCCAAGTTTAAAACATCCACGACCAATTTCAACTTCAAAATAATTACTACTGGAATGCATTTCAAAATAAATGAATTAATAGGGCTTTGAACCACTTTCGATTAAATACGTAGGCTAAACTAGACCAGTAGAACCTCCTGAGACATGGTGAGATGACACTGCTCTCCGGACACAAAATTCAAATGTTGATGCCTTGGGGTCTGGGGTCGAGGACGCTGCCTCTTGCCAGTCTTGGTCACGGAGGCTCACCGCGATACTAAATTTTAAGGAGTGAGCGAGAAAGAGACATTGTGCTTCTTTAAATCTTAAAACCCAATGTCGCCGTGACATAGGCCTACAGCAGCCATAACAACTAGGGTAGACCGGGGGAAAACGTCGCATGAAAGCAAATACTCTTATATTCTTAAAAATGTGCAAGCTATATAGCAGAACTTATATGTCTTAGAAAAGCTTTTAGCTGTCCTACATCTTTTAGCAAAATTATTTTTTGGGTAAACATCTTTTGGAACTAGTTATAGCAATGTAGGCCTAATATTATCAATATCCCGCGCCATCTTACCCCGCCAATTTGGGGTAAGATGAAGTTATGTCAGGGGTAAGATGATCAGCTGCTATAAATAAGGCCCTGAATTAACCAAATTTATGTAAACGCATTTGCAATGCAATTTGAATGTTCCAGCAAGTTTCTTGTATTGAAAATATCGTTATTAATTTATATTGCCATAATGTTTGCGTTTTTATTCTCTTATTGCAATAATATGCTTAGATCTCATATCTGTTTAAATTGCAGCAAGATGTACTTTTAAACGTAAATGGACTATTCAAGGTCAATATAGATTACGTGTGAGTAGGCCTACATATTGGAAATGCAAAAAAATACAAACGAAATCATTGAATTGGACTTATTTTCATTCAGGCCTTTGTATTGCAAGGCCATTATATAACACAGCAATAAGTAATAACCCAGCAGACATAAGACCTTGAATCAATGTTGGTTTACCGTTCGTCCATCGTCTACTACGTTGAGCCAACATTGATTCAACGTCTTGTGTCTGGGGGGGGGGGGGTAACTAAACATCACGAGTTAAGATGTTAATGTGCAATCATGCTAATATAATTGCAAATGGGACGGTGTAATAATTCTGATTAATTTATTGGTGCCAGATCCAAAGGGAAAATCTGTTAACCACCTGAATATAAAATTTCGATCAAATAGATGTTAAACCTTTTGGGGTTTTTTCTAATTATTTTACTCATGATACTAATTATACAATTTACATACCTTTATATCAGGTATTCTGCAACTAACATTTAAAAAATAAATAAAAATCAAGTGTGAGTCATCTTCCCCATTTTGTGTGGGGTAAGATGACACATTATACCATGGACCAATACTCCCAGTTAATATCAATGTATTCTGTATGGTGTATGTTGTGAATTTGTCACAGCTTTAGCAATAAGTCAAGAATTATTACTTGAAAAATATAATATTATATACTGGAATTTTTTTACCGCAACATCACCCTCTCACGCACCTTTCAAAATTCAACATGGGATTAAAATGTTTTGATTTTGTTCCAAACAAATTGTGTCGTAATAACATGTGTTGAAAAATCTTATTAAGTAGCTATGATGCCTTCACCAGGTGGGGTTATAGCTAGGATTCATCTTCCCCCGTGCGTCATCTTACCCCGGTCTACCCTATACTCGCCGTCAAATTAACCAGGATCGCATGATTTTCGGCGATTTCTCCGTCAATTCTAAACCGAAATTTTGCAAAGGCCATTTTTTATTCAAATCCTAACAGCGGTAAAAATTTCGCAAAATTATATTGAATATTTCAAAAGTTAGACCATTTGACATGTAATAAAATTCTAGAATTAGTTTAATGGGTTTATAGAGGGACGTCGTAATTTCAATTTATTACATGTCAAATGGTCTAACTTTTCAAATACAATATATAATTTTCCCAAATTTTAGGGGATATTAGGATTCTGTTGTAATATGATTGTTACCAAATTTCATTAAAATCGGTTGACAATTGACCGAGAAATCAACGAAAAACATGCGATCCTGGTTGATCACTTTTAATGTGACTTTGAGTATATGGTCGATTCCCACGAAAGTGATGCATTTGGACCTTATTTTTAAAAAGTTTATTTTCTCAATATTCAAAATAAACAGCGCCTTTATATTACGCATTCTGAAGCGCGGCACCTGCACCTAATCAATAGCCATCACTTTTTTTGCTTTTGTAAATTTGAATTTTTTTGATCCATATTTTTTGAAAATTTAAAACTCGTGTAACCCTACGAATACAGCTTGTGTTATGATATCTGAGGAAATCAATATTGCACAATATACATATTTTACACATTATATCTATGACCTGAGCTGTGCTTGCTGTGTATTTGCTGAACCGAATTCATTGTGGAGCATGTCCACAAAATAATGTTGGTAATAGCAAAATAGGTGCAATAATTTAAAGCGCGTTTTTGTAACCATACAAATGCGCTTTTATGTTCTATAAAACGAATACTACTACAGATTAACACAAGCTCTTTTCTCTGAATACACTTGTGGTACCAATGTATAATATCGGCAAGGTAACGTATCGGAAAATTATACCATTTTTTTAATTTCTTCTATTGAACACTACGGGTTTTTTTAATATGTGTAACCCTACGAATTTTAAATAAAGAAATGGCAGCTGTGGAATTGTATGAAAGGACATGGGGTTTACCACCTTGTCTAACAGAATGACCAAGGTACAGTGTATGTGACAGTCAGATTTTAGTGGTTAACATAGATATCTTGAAACGTTAGCAATGTTTGATTTTTTAATATATCCTACAAATTATCACAGTGCTATATTTCACTGTGTAGGTGTGGAGAATACAGTAGTTAATTGAATATCTATGATGCATTATGATGTCATGACATGGCAATATGTGGACGATATCATTTAAAATATTCTTATGTAATAGAAGAGCCACCAGAGACTGATGATATTGTCATTCGTAGGGTTACACAAATGTTAGGTATTCGTAGGGTTACTATCTGCAAAAGATAAACGTTAAATGATTAAAAAATATTTATTGTTCTCATTGCAAAACAGGCCAAGAATAAAGCTAACATCATAGTGAGCACTTAGAAGGTGTAAAACTCAACAAGCTAATAAATATTTCTATCAAAAAAATAAAATACACGTTTTTAAAACGTTTAAAAATTATTTTGACTCACGAATGCAAAGGATAATTAACTGTTAATATACTTTGTTATACATCATATTAAAAATATATGTAACGTGTGTTCTTTTGTGTATTACAAATATTGGAAATAATAATTTAAACATATCTAGCATCTAAAAGAGTTCACCACTGTGTGCATTCGTAGGGCTACCAATTTCACAAATAGCTGCTATGTTGTATAACACAATAGTGTTTAATTGGCATTGCGAGACCTTTATCTAAAAACACGATATTTTTCAAAAACAATATATACAAGCAAGCCAAAACAAGTGGTATTTTTAAACGTGTGTGATACAATAGCGACATAATCACTGTCTGACTTCACCAGTTGGGAATACATAAAATTATTTGACAAATTAGATATTTTGTTCAACGGTCTATGTGAAGTTAATTATAGCTTGGTAAATCTATTGGATATTGAGCAGTATCATACGGGAGAACACGCATGTGTTTAAAAAATATAATAATCCGTCAATATTGCAGTATTGTGATGATTTTTCATAGGCCACCTAGATTGAGTAACCCTACAAATGACAGCGTAACCCTACAAACAAAGCTGTTATAAGCATTTTGAAGCGACGTGGAGCAACCAGTTTTACCCATTTTGTTCATTGTATCTCTATCTGTCAAATACCTTTCACAAGTGAATGATATATGTATATATGTATGTATATTTTTAGGTTGACTATTAATTCAGTGACAAACAATAAATAAATTATTCTCGTAATTCTCGCGCATCTTGTTGCTATAAACTCTTTATTCCATCCTTCTCTGATTGTTTATTAATGTGGCAGACAAAGTAATGTTAGTTATTGATACAAATCGTTTATAACACAACAAATATGTTAATAATAGCTTTATTTTTCAATAAAATATAAATTTGTAACCCTACGAATACACCTTTAAAACCTATGAGAAAAACATTTAGATCAACAAATATTATGAAATCATGATTTTAAACAAGATGCCCCATTTACATTTTAATATTCAACTGCTATTTCCACTCTAAGCCTTGAATTGAAAAAAATATTATGTTTGACATGTCTTTTTTTGTATATTTTCTGAATATTGATTATTTGCAGCAGAGTAGAAGTTGGCTACAAATCATTATGTGCAGTATCAAATTTTCGCAACTGTTATTAAACTGTTCTAAACATTATCACCTAATTGTTACAACCTGAACTGCTGTACTCTTTGCGACCAAAGTTTTAGTAACATTGTGGCATTTACATATTACATAATATGCATTCGTAGGGTTACTCTGGTGTTCAATAATGAGCATGAACTCCATTCATGTTGCAACTGTCATATATTAAGAGCTCGCATATATTTTTTGTGAAAGTTCCATATGTCTGCGATATAAACTGAAGAATTCAGGACTGTGCAACAAAGTCGTTTTTTTGCTGATATGCATGACTTTCGTGGGAATCGACCATATACAAGAGCACCCGTCAAACACCCTGGTTCCACAAATGTTGTTCTAATGTTGGGCCAGCATCGCAGCCGGTGGCCCAACATAAAAGCAACATTGTGTCGACGTCTGGCATTTAGAGGTTTTCCCTACAAGGACTTCTTATGCCTTTTACAGCCTTGATTGCGTCACACTGAGTGCGCGTGTCACATGTTCTATGACGTCATGTAGTAATAGATTATTAGGTTATAGAGGGCAATATACCTGATCTATAGCTAGATTATGTGACTTGCCGCATGAAACACCTTGTGCTACTGAAATATATACTGTACTAGTATACGGTTTCCACAGTTCATTCGACGGTGGAAATATTTTTCGTCATTCAAAACTAGAAATTGCATCGGCAATTCTAGATTTAAATAAATGAAAACTATTAACAAACACTTCAGCAGCAGTCTGCAGTAGGCCTATGGGTCTTGTCACGTTTAACACACAATTTAATACCAATAGGCATAAGTTTTTATATCACATTCAAATATTCTACATCACCAATCTGATTTGTCTATTTAAAAAAAATATTTTCTTCATATCAGTCATCACACAGTTTTTTTATACATTTCCAATGTATAACAATTACTTAACTAGTTCTTGAGACAAAATGATGAATGGTTCTATACTTTACGATATCCTATTTTATTACGTTAAAATTAAGTAGGCCCCACGTAAAAGGCCACGTAGACACGAGATGGTTGCCGATAATATTTGTTGTTGTGATTAAATAATATTGGGCCAGTGTTGCAGACGGCGACCCTGTTTTTGACAAGTATTGACCAACCGGTTGTTGTTCATTATGATATGCATGTTATGCCTTACAAAGCCAAAATACCGTAACTGCTTTCTATTTTCAAGTAAACAGTTACTGCTTTTTGGCTTTGTCCAGTGTCTGAAGAGACTTTGGACCAATGTTGTTATAATGTTGGGCCACCGTCTGCGACGCTGGCACAACATTATAACAACATTGGCTCAAAGTGTCGTGTTTGCAGGACGTAGTTATCCACCCCATTAACCGTGACCTCTGCTCATGCCCCCTGGATGTTAGTATGTATTGTGACGTAACAGTGTGATTTGTCAGGGGAGATGACAGTTATGTACATCATGTGCTGGTCATTGTGACGTCACAACTAGAGGTGACACGGTCAGTGTGACGTCACAATGATATCACGTGCTCAGAACAGCAACTCGCCAAAGGGGGTTGTAAACATTATTAGATTCATCACTTGCACTAATCAGACTTACAATACAGTTTTGCTGTAAATGATGTTTCAGCGCAGAGAGCCGATTATAGACATCAGAATCTGCGTAAAATAATAATAAAAAAAATAATTGCCATAGACCCATAACATAGCCATTCAAATGAATCAGAAAGAGCTAACTGGGATATTTATAATGATTTCAAATTGAAAAAAACCTTTGGTCTCCAAGGTTTATACAAAAAGTTGTAAGAGTTAAGGTGCCCCGCTCCTCCCAATCAGACTGATAATCTGGTTTGTTTACTGACCGTATTATAACACACACAAACAGCATGACGGCCCAGCAAACGCGAGACGTTCACCCAATGTTGTTATAATGTTGGGTCCAGGGACGTATCTCACTAAGCATCATAGATTTGATCTTATCATAACTTCTCTGTTCCATTAGAAAAGTTAGGATAAATCCTAACTTTTCAAATTTTTCTAATGTAAAAGAGAGAAAGTTAAGATAAGAATACTGACTTTTCTGATTAAAGAAAAGAAAAAAATGAGATACGAACCAAGTTAGGATGTTTAGCGATATACGCCCCAGTGCTATAGTCGAATACAACCATAATACGCCCTGCGCTGGACGAAGGAGATACGCCCCAGTGTTATAGTCTAATAGACTCTTTCTCGCACTCATGCTGTTGGCTTTCACTACGAGACGTATGGTGAGATCAGCCCATCTCGCACTTTCTTCTATAAGCTTCACTGCACAGTTTGATTTTGCCGTTTGAGATAGATCTTCGTACGAGAGAATGCATACTGCATCGTTGGGTACGGCGAGATGGGCTGATCTCAGCACTCTTCACCAAATGAAGCCCTCGCCTAAAGGCTCGGGCTTGATATGGTGACTTATGCTGAGATGAGCCCATCACGCCTTCCCAATGATGCTGTATGCATAGGCCTATATTCTCTTTGGGAATTATGTGGTAGTTCATTCGGATAGGCTGTGTATTTAAACGTGGATTTATAGGGTTCGAATCCAAAGTCGTTATCATGACTCCATGGCTTCTAACTCTCCATAAGCCTGGGGTGCGCAGTGCTATGGTGGTTCAATGGTACTGTGTACTTGAATCAGTTGAAATAGTCCCGAGTTTAGATTTAAATGCACACTGCACCCAATAGGGCCTTGTATACATGTTATCCTGGCTGTCTGTATACATGGCTCCAAACTGTTCAAATGTGTGGAGTTTGGAATGTTGCCTATGGTACTGTGCATTAAGAATAATTATACAATTTGAATACAGCGTAGGAAACGTTAGGACTGCAGGCTTTCTGTCGAGTGAGCGCCATAAAAAATGAACGTTGGACCAAAGTTGGTTTACTGTTGGCCCACCGTATTCGACCCTGCACCAACAATAACCAAAATTGGGCCAACGTATTATGTTTCTTGGGCATGTGACAGAAACCAAGGCGCAAAATAACAAGAGAACCTCCCCCCCCCCCCCCCCGCGCCGTCGATCAAGGTCACCTTGTAGACTGAGTCTGCATGTGACCACTCTCTAGAGATCAGCTTAATTAACCATCAGGTAATTGGCAGGGGGACTTATGTGTGCAGGGCGAGACTGAAAGGTGATGAGCATGTCTACTGTAAGATGACAAAACCCACAGTGTGTGTGAGTGAGTGAGTGCGTGAGCGAGTGAGTGAGTGAGTGAGTGAGTGAGTGAGTGAGTGAGTGAGTGTGTGAGTGAGTGAGTGAGTGAGTGAGTGAGTGAGTGAGTGAGTGAGTGAGTGAGTGAGTGAGTGAGTGAGTGAGTGAGTGAGTGGAGAATTTGCAAAGAAAACACCCTAATTATTAGGCTACGCCTAATTGACTAATATAATATAGGACAATTTCTAATTGCTCCGAAAAAGGGAAGGTGATAGCATGTGACAGATATCATAAAATTGAGCAAATGTCTACTTTCGGGTGATAATATATAAATAAATAACCAACAGAGAGTTCGTTGAACCCAATCGCAGCTAATAAAGCCAGGAAGTGCCTCCTAGTGAGCTACAAGGAAACCGTTGCCCCAGATCCGCGTAGGCTGCGGTCCTACTTTTAATTCAGCTGTTTCCGGTCGGAACTCTTCACTGTTTCTCGCCTCCGCGCCTCCGGGGCTGATCTGCATTTCGGATACAGCCGGAATTAGCGGCGACCTTGTCAGGACGTGCTCAGTTGGCGAGGCGTGATCTAACTGGCGGAACAGAGTCAGGATTCACCCGAGATGTGGAGAGAGTTAACCATTTTCCCGCCAAGTTTAAATTTTCACTCACTTGAAGTTGCGTCTCGCTACCGCGACCCACAACTTCAAGTGGGTGAAAATTACTCATATCGGTGTAACATAAAGCCAAACATTAGCAAATCTTGATTTTTCAGGCACACATTTCTCCCCAGTAACAGTGCTTTTATCGGCTAAAAAAACGGAGCAAAACTGATTTTAGCGATGAGGGTGTTAATGTGGACAGGCTGCTGATTCTGATCTGGTACATGGTCAGCGCCTGTTATGTAATAATCGAGGACACCCAACCCCTGGCAACCCAGTAAACCCGAGATGTTGAACCCAATGCTGGGCTAATGCTGGGTCAGCGTCGCAGACGGTGGCCCAACATTAGCCCAGCATTGGGTGAACTTCGTGCAATGAGTGGCCATAGAGGCAGTGCGCATTTTGCCGGCCCCGATGGCTCATTTGTATCAACTGGGGCTTGTAATCTGGAGGTACCAGTTTCGAATCCCGGTCGGATATTTGTCATCGTGGTTGTGCATATACAGTGCACCAAACTGTTCAAAGGCATGGAGTGTACAGTGCTGCCTATGGTACTGTGCACTATGAAGAACCCTTGAAGTCATTCGAAATAAGAGTAGTCCCGGCTTCGGGTTTCCTTCTGTCGCGATATTGCCATGATTGTGCAGAAAGCGACGTGAAGCAAAATTCATATATATACCCTGTGAGCAACCAAGGAAAATAGGAACTGATTATATTTTCCTTGGAACAACAGACTGTTTTTAATCTGCGCCACCACACAGGCTCCTAGGCCTAGCCAAGGAGGCAATACAACTGCACAAGACATTTATTTTGGACTGAGCACCTTTTACACTTTTTAGCACTCTATACAAAGCACACACATCACCACTATCCGGTTCGATAATACTCTATATACAGATGAGTGAGCTTGGAGGCCAGAGCGGGGTTCCAAACCGCGATATCCGACTTTCCAAGCAGGCATCTTTAACCACTGCACCAGGGTTATGAAGAATTTGTTAAAGGTACGACTATGACCCCACCTAGTGAGTCTTTCCTATAATACCTTCAGCGCACCCTGGTGAATGTCATAACATACATTACATCTGTGAATACAGCACATTCTGACCTCAGAGAAGCGGGGTTGACCTGATCGACATCTATGTGGGGAGAATGAATACAGCATTGATCTCCGCAAAAGACGAATTTCCAACAATTTCTACAGGGTAGTATGGGCGAATTCCCAACAAACACCAGACATCCACTTGTCTAATGCTGACCCAGTAGACACAGTCACACAGTCACACGTCGGATCAATGTTGGTTTAACGCTGGTCCAACGTCGTAGACGTTGGACCGACTTTGAACCAACATTAATTCAACGTCTTGTGTTGGGTGGGAATGTTAATGATTTATCTTCTTGGAAGTCTACTTGCAGGTGTCAGGACAAAAATATGTTTCTGTGATATCAATTGTTGTGCAAGTAGCTGGGGCGTCACGATTAGCTGAGTAAACATTGTGGGCCCACCCGCATGCGCAGCATAGTCAGCGTCTACAGGAGTGGGGTCCGCCGCAGTGTAAATATTATCGTTCAGTGAAGCAAAACGACACAGCTGCTTCCCTTTTACATGTTTTAGTCACAATTATTGGGTGTACTTATTTTGAATTAGTTTGCTTACCTTTTTCGATTTTAACACAATATCTGTTGAATTGTTTAAAAGTGTATACTAGTTTCTTTTATTATCACAAGTACATTACACATCTTCAAAACATTTTTATCACTCTTTTTAAAATTGAGGAAAAAAAATCACAAATCTAAAGGAGAAATACATTTCAACTCCAACTATTTGATAAACAAATCTACGTAACACATATAAATATGGCAAATTAAATATGCGCCGAACTGCTTTATACAAGTTGGTCTGTTAAAAAGGCCACTGAAGTGACTAGCCCACAAACTAACATAATTTTATTTTATACTGAAATATTTCAGCAATAATATTTATAATTCAATAAATACTTTGATATAACATAGATACAGAAATGCTGGTTGAGACAGATATATAGGAATCATTTTCACCCACTTGAAGCTGTGGGTCGCGCTAGCGAGCCACAGCTTCAAGTGGATCGAAGGGTTAAGCCTGATATATCGCCCCTTTGGACTTAAAGGGTATCTTTAATTTCAATGGCAAGCTGTTGGATCATAAAAAACGTACTATCATCAAAGTCGGGTTTAGTACCATGATATTCACCAGGTGACCTCACAGTCGTACTGACATGTGTGTGATTATAGTGTAGTGAAGACAGTTATATTCTCCCTTGGAATTAAAGTGTATCTGCTACCTCACATAGTGGCTGATATGCATTTCATATCCAAGTGGCGCCTCTCAAAATAACAGCTTATTTAATTATTAATTTCATGATAATATTCATGTTGGTGTTTTCATGACATAACCACATAATTGTGTAACATATAGCCAGTAATATATTAATACGCAGATATATTAATACGCTGAACTGAAAAGACATGCACATATTTTACAAAGCATAATCAAATTTATTGTGATTTTGTTGATCATTGATGCATTTGTCCATATAATAATTAAACATTTTAACAGTGAAACACTATTCATATTGAGGGATATAACTAATTAGGTCTCACTGTTGTCAATGTTGTAATTTTTGACTTCATGTGGTTTTAGATGACGTCTTTATCTTGACAACATAATACCCATCATACCAGACACCAGCAGACCATAAGTCATCCGCGACCTCGACGACTCTATAGATGACGTCATCGTTGTCTGTAGCAGATCCTCTATGGCAAGCTGTTGGATCATAAACTCTGTACTGTCACCCAAGTCATCCATCATGATCAGATTCTCTCTGGGTTTAGTACTCTGATAATCACCAGGTGACCCCACAGTCGTACTGCCATGAGTGTGATTATTGTGTGATGAAGACTCGCTGCAAACACTGCTGTATCCTGAAACATCAGATATAGAGAGACTTTGTTGTTTGTGACATATGCATTGTGCATTCACAGTCTGTATTCTTGATGAGACAGAAATACTGACATATTTGTGGACCGTGTAAAATATGGGAAATGAATATAAATTTTGTGAAAAATGATGGGAAATAGTTCTTGGTCATGTAAAAATTAAAAACGGTGTTTAGCACAAAACAGACCAATGCGAACGCAACAAAACAGACCAATACGAACGCAACAAAACAGACCAATGGGAACGCAACGAAACAGACCAATGCGAGTGCAACAAAACACACCAATGCGAACGCAAGCACAAGAGTGATGACAGCACGACAACAGATGCAAAATTCAATGTAAAATTTTCTGATTATGGAGCTTTTCACGCTATTACGATGATACAATGATTCAATGATACAATGATTCTTGAATTCGCGAATTTGTCTTCTTTGCGAAATTCGCGAATATTACCAGATATACAGTATCCCATGCAAAAAAACTGGCGTGAAAGCGAAAAATAAGAAATAAGTTTAAAACTTTTCTTATTGACCTTCACACTCGTGATCGCCTTGTGTTGGTATGTTTTGGCAATGATAATTTAGTATTTTTGATCATTTTCTCGCTTGAGCTTGGTGTGTTTGTGTCTTGAGTTGCAGAAATGCAGAACAATTCCAAGAAGGCGTTACTTAAAAAAAAGTGTTGTATTTTCCCCTGGAAAATTAACTATACCCATTTGATCTGTTATGTTTGATCATTAGATAATAGCTTACAGCACGGTACTTATACTTACTTTCTTTTATCAGGAATAAGTTCTGATTCATACGATCGTATGAAAAGCCATATGACATGAAGAGCTCACAGGGTATCATTAATAGTCTCTTATATGGCGTAATAAACATATGTGCCTGTTATTAACATAAAATATAAACATTATTAATTGTTACATGTGAGTGTACTGCCAATTTAATACACTGAAATAGCAATGATGGTTTTTAAAGGATATAGAACATGAATCATGATATGTTGATTACTAATAAAATTAATGTATTACTAAATGGCACAGCTTATTCAACCCAGACGACCCAGGTTATTGATCATATAGCAAATTATGTCTGTACTCTAAGGGCCGTTCCATAAAAAATCCGGGCTCCCCCTATGGACGACAATCGTTTTTTCCGAAGGAGATGGTGGGTTTCGATTGACACTTTTCCGGTGGGTGTGTTATTTTGGCAGTAACTATTTCCAAAGTGGGTGGTGGTAGGGAACTCAGTAAAGTGAAATCCGCGGTGGTACTTTGGGTGCCTTTTCTGGCATGTAGGCCTATTATAGGCTTCATACATACATACAAAAGACATGTAAATGACAATCGGATTGCTTCTAATGACCTGAAAACCTGAGGATTAATAGTAGTTTCATATACCCCATATTCACAAAAATCCGTGGGGATGGTAAATAAAAACTATGTTGAGTCATGAGGAAATTCCGGGGACTGTGGTGCTAAAAAACTCCGGCTCTGTGGTGGCCCAAGGACCAAGATTTCTGGGAGGGGTGGGGGTAGTTTTCCCATTGTCGTCCATGAGGAGAGCCCGGAGTTTTACTGGCTTGATGTTTGAACACTCTTTTCATTCCCCATACCAGTGGTTTACCCTGTCCATAATAGAGATTAAATCTGATGTCTGTAGACGTCAGATACTTACAGAGCGGGTATCGACTTTACAGTGCCGGTATCAACTTTAGACGTCAGGATCTGACGTCTGTAGACGTCAGATTCTGACGACTAAAGTCGATCCCCGCGCTGTAAGAGTAAAACTATTTAGAATGATCAAATGAATCAGAAAGAGTTAAATAAGACATTTATGATGATTTCAAATTGAAAAAATTGAAAAAATCTTTGATCTCCAAGGTTTTTATTATAAAATACAGCGCTTTGAGGATTAAATGGTTGACGTTCCTTCATTACTTACCAGACAAACCATTTGTGGATCCTCCGACTCAGACATTGCCATCAAAATAGATGCAAAATAGGATCTCCCTCCAAAATTAATCTTAAATCCACCAACACAGGCAAACTGTGACACCATCTTAACACTGGATTGGTCTGTATTAACACAAAGGCCAAAGTAACAGTATCAGATTGTAAACGTATGCATGCCTAACGCAGTAGGCAAATGCAGAGATGATAACTACTGTTGATCTGACCAGAACGGAACACAACAATCCATGATTGGATTGGGTCAGTAATGGTTTGGTCAGTACAGACAAAGGTCAGCCGAGCCATCAAGGCTGATGGACGGACGACCGTTGCCAGGAAATGTATGTTAACTCAATGTGCCGATTATGATCATGTATGATTAGATGTTAAATCAATGTTGTGATTATGATGATGTAAAGTATATATAAAGGACGGACGTCGGCGAGGAGAGTGATGCAGGCTTGATACCGGATTGAGGCGGGCCTGAGTGTTGTCCAAGGCACAATGGTGCGCGCTCTACTGTAGAACCAGGCTGGGTTCTGTTCCTCTGCCATGATGAAGCAGAGTGAATTGACCATGTAACTGTATTTTATATTATATGTGTTCTACACAGACGAGGAGAAATAAACACGACGTTTTCCTAGAAGAAAGGTGGTTGTTGAATGAACCTGGAGGCTGAAATTGAAAACCAGCCCTTCGCCGTCCGCCTTGTCGTGTTGGCGTCACGATGGCGTCAAGGGTTGACGTCTCTTTTCAAGATGACAATTCAGGTGGCAATTATTATTACTGGAAATATATTCACTAAGATCTCAGCTGTCACAGCATTATTCACTGCAAATGTTAGCATCGACCCTGGATGTTCCAACCCAAGGTCAACTCAAACCTCGCTCTCACAGCATCTAAAAATATGGCATGGTTTTGGTGGCAAGGAATTTCCAATTGACCTGGAATACCCTTCCTATCTGTGCGGTGCCAACCCCAGGTGTTGGAACGTTGCCAGGTTAACTCTGATCTCAGCTGTCACAAAATCTGAAAAATTCTCAAAAAATTGGAAGGTGATTTCCCTTCTATACAGATAGGAAGGGTATTCCCCCTGTCCCAGGCCAGGGGGAATACCCTTACTATCTGTATAGAGGGGATTCCCCGCTCACCTGGTATTAGGCCGTAGCCTCTATACAGATAGGAAGGGTATCCCCCTGTCCCAGGCCAGGGGGAATACCCTTCCTATCTGTATAGAGGGGATTCCCCACTGACCTTGTGTTGACCTGTCGCCAATTGTCCAAGTGAAGGCCAAAGATGGGCAGTGTCTATACAGGGACGGCTGACACTGCTGACAAAATGTACCTCTTTATATGTTTGTTTGTTTGTTTGTTTGTTTGTTTGTTTGTTTGTTTGTTTGATCATTTGTTAGTTAGTATGTTAGTTCATTAGCTCTTTGGTTCGTTCGTTCGCTCATTAGTTAGTTCGCTTGTTCGCTCGATCGTTGTTTTTTTGTGTGTGTCTGATCACTCACTCATTTATTTAATTTTATTGGTTATAATAGAGTATACTGACTGTGGGTGTCGCTTCCACTTTGTGTTTTGTCATTGTTGCAGTTCATGGTGACATTCCACTCCAGAACATAGTTTTTTCCCCGCCCTCTACACGATGAGATGGATTCCATGGTGTTGGTACAGTGGCGGCTACTGGTGAAGAATTCATGGCCGTCACCAGCAAAAGGTCGAGTCCAAAGTCCTGTAGTCTGCACTTCTAGTGGAGGACAACTGGATGATATATCTTCAGCTTTAATTCCTTAAAATGTACACAATGCTTCCATAAAGCAGACACTTCAATTCATTTATAGCGAGTACAATTTACATTACATGCATGTAAAATAACCAATACCAATACCCATTCTACATATTTATCAGCGGTTTGCCAAGTATTTCATTGACTCGTGATGATGATACTGAGTTAGATTTTCCTAAATCTTCCTATGTTACGCAAGAACTTTTGGAATCTGTTTTTCTACAAAATATTAGTAATTTTTTCCATATTAAGCATCAATATTCAATCCTTAGGCGCTAAATTTGATCGATTTAAAAAAATTATTTCAAGCTTATCAAATCAAAACTGTTATTTTCATGCTATATGTATACAGGGGAGTTGGTTTAGTACGATTCTGATAAATTATTATATCATTTAGATGGTTATAATCTAATTTCTCAGGGGAAACATGCTTGCGCTCACGGTGGTCTTCTTATATATTTAGGAACCGATTTTGCTTTTAAAGTCTTATCGCTACACAAGCCTTCAGATTTATAGGAGGGCTAATTAGTTGAAGTGAAGAGTTCTAGTTATCAGCATAAAAGAGTGATAGGAAAAATATTTTGACCACCGAGAAATCAACTTGAAAACTTGAAAACTATAATGAACTTGAGCTCATTTTACAGAAATGAAGCAGTGATACACCCGAAACAATCATAGCTGGTGATTTTATTATAGATCTTTTAAAAATTACTACTAACGCTACTTTTAGCATTTTTTTCGATTTAGTAACCACGCATAATTTTATACCCAAAATAACCTTACAGACACGATTCTCTAAAAGAACAGCGATATTAAAGATAACTTCTTCTGCAGTTTCAAACGTAATAGTAGTAAATAAATCAGCGGTATTGTTACTTCACCACTTTTAGACCATTTTCCTTATTTTATATTTTTGAAAGTTAAGACAAATAAATTACCACCACCTAAATACATTGAAGTAAATAGAGGAGGTCAATATTCTGTAATACGTCTAAAAGAGGACATACAAATAAAAAAAATACATATTTTAATTAATACAGATGAAAATGCTAACCCTGACGAAAATTACAAAATTATGATTAAAGTTTTTGAATATTCAATCGAGCATCATTTTCAAAAAAGACTGTGAAATTTAACAAACAAATACATAAAAATTTAAATTGGATAACCAAAGGAATAATTATTTATATAAAATTTAGAGATAATTTATACGTAACACTTTAAAACTAATCCTGATTCTTAACAGTATGTGAATTCACGTCCATATAGTACAATCTTAAATCGTAATCTTCGTATGGCTAAAAAACAATTTTATTGTTCACTTTTTGATAAACATAAAAATGATATAGAGTCTTTTCTAAATGGGCGGCAATTTATAAATGGCTAGACCCGTACCTGATAAATAGGATGTTCACCCATATATTAAAAAACGATATACATCACTGGAGATTCAGATCAATATACCACTCAAGCTGAATATTGAACACACCTCGATGGACAAAGATTCCGGTGGCTCGGTCTGTCGTCAGTTTCTGTGTTGTTCCCAGGGAACGTTTAGTGCTTCCTTCGCTGCACTCTACATTAGGATCGCCTAATTCTGATGTGCTGTTGGTTGTTGGGTTCAAGGCTGAAACATTTCATCTTGCCGTTTAATCATTATAAAAGAGGTGCATTGTAAGTGAGTATGTTAGAAGGTATAGGGTATGACGTTTTTTTATGAAAAATACAACATTTGGAAACAATTGGAGCTAATTCATAGAATAATCTCAATGTAGCCGACCATTTTTCCCTATTTATTGACTTTTTTATATCATGTACAAGGAGAAGTTTGTGGTGCGTTGATAGGAGTGGTGTGTGGCTGGTCAGTATGTTATCTATGGCATATTCCACAGTCACACAATACCCTTACCCTAATCTTCATCTCCTGCTTTATCCCTTTCAAGCCTGACTTTACCATTGTCATCTTCATTCACTACAAGCCGCGAATTGCTGTCGCAATTCTCGACTTGTAGTGAATGAAGATGATTTGAAGTGAGTGACAAATTTAAAAAAATAGCCAAATATTGGACAGTTGGTAAAAGAGTTTCATGGATTTTTTTTTTCTAAAATCCCTAAGTTGAAGGGAAATTACGTCTGTTTTCGGGGATGTGTAATGATACTTTGATGCATCGTGAGGCCTCAAAGGGTTATCCTGACTCTATCCCCGTAACCACCTGCATAAATGTATAACTTGAGCGCTCCTGGTTTGTACATCAGCTCCACGCATCGCTTAAAGTATTCTTCTCTCTTGGAAAGATTCTTCAGACTGAAAGACAACGAAACAATTGTAAATGACAATTATTATGTGATATATTTATTGCATGAGTGTTGGAATGTTTGAATTGATGTAATACGGACATGGCTAGGAGCCACAATTCATGGACATAGTACTGCAGTGGAGACCGGTATCGTACTTTGGTTTGGATTAGATATGTTTAGTAAAAGAGCAGTGTAATTGCTGTTATTGCTACAATTAAACTTTGCTAACCCCGAATTACAATTTTTTTCCATAATTTGGAAATCACAATTCCTCACTACATACAAAATTATTCACTTTTTATGGGTTTGTCAACTCCCACAATTGTTTTTCGGATTAATATTAGATCTTATGTAAATACAACAATGTCAGTAACATGGAAATAAGTCTTTATTCCACATCTGGTTGGTCAATAAGAAGCATCGTTGATTATATTTGTATATATGAAGCCAGTTGTATTAACTCGGGCAGATCTGAATGGGATGCCGGTTTGTAAACTGTGATTTTTTTTAAGATAATATATGGCAAGTCCTGTTGTGTTCATAGGGAAAAAAATAATATATACTATAATGTATATAATGTATATAATAGCGACGAATAAGGGCATGGGCGCTCAGGCGTCCACGATATTCGTCACTAAGAGACTAGGCCTTATGCACTTATACCCGGACAAAATTCATAACAAGCTGATTTTTTTTTAAAAATGGTTCCCAGAGGTACCTATATTAACATACATGTATTAAAAGTTCCTGAAATGTATGTATGCATGTATTGAAAGTCCCCGAAAATCCACCTGGAGATTTTCGAGAAATTCAAGATGGCGTTCAAAATGGCCGCCGCCATATTGTCATATTTAGAAAATTGTATAAAGCAGTCTATTTTAGCCCAATTTTCTTATGTGATATACCATTTCAACTGGTTTTGTGATTAGTAAGTCCTTCTAGACTACTCCCAGACAATATTGATGAATATTTAACGCTTCCCTAATCCAAGATGTTGTCCAAGGTGGCCGTTGATGTATTGTCATAAGGATTAAATGGCCATCTTAGCGGTCATCTTGAATTTCTCGAAATGCTGTATCTGGATTTTCTGGAAAGCTCTATCTGGATTTTCTAGGAAGGCTCTATCTGGAGTTTCAGGGACTTTCATTATGTAAATCTAGATACCTAAAAATCAGCTTGTTATGAATTTCGTCCAGGTTTCAGCTGTTTTCGGGCTAATGCTCCTGGACTAAAAATTTTAAAATAAGTTGAGAAATTTGCATGAATGTGCATTGGTATCATCTTAAATGTACTATTATTATGTATATGAAAATATCAAACTAACCTCGACCTAGACATTTATATATATAGGAAATTTTTTCACGTGATATTAGATTCAATCACAGTTGTTGTTGGACTGTCTATCACTGCTATCATCTTCTGGTAAATATGCTAATTGATTTTAACTGCCTACTACTACTACTACTACTACTACTACTACTACTACAACTACTACTACTACTCCCACTACCACTACCACTACTACTACTACTACTACTACTACTACCACTACTACTACTACTACTACTACCACCACCACCACCACCACCACTACTACCACTACCACTACCACTACCACTACCACTACTACTACTACTACTACTACTACTACTACTACTACTACTATTACGACTACTACTACTACTACTACTACTACTACTACTACTACTATACTACTACTACTACTACTACAAATACTACTACTATTACTACAAATACTACCTCTGCTACTGTTGCTGCTACTGCTACTAGTAATGTTATACGTCAACTCGCTTCTACTGCTGCTTGATAAATGTTTTTGTAGTATTAACATACTAACGTCACCATGAATTTAGTTTCGGTCTGAACGTGACATTTATGTTCCAAGCCGTTTAGAGTCAGAGTGTTTTTAGTGATGTACAGTGAGTGTCGAGGTGGGTCGTGTCTGTGATGAGGTATTAGCAATCCAACCCAGTCTCCAGCAGCCACACCGAAGTCACACTCTGTAAAATAATATACAATACGTAAATATATAGCAAAGCCGCGCTCTGTAAATGATCAACCACCCCTGACCCAGGTCACATTGGTACCGTCATACTTTTCTGACGTCATTTAATTTTTGAAGTACTGTGACCCGCAAGGTGAAAAAAAGATACTTAACCCAAACAA
>OZ024906.1:101779295-101785776 GCA_964017125.1 Flabesymbios commensalis | reverse complement strand
ACCTGAAATCTACACACTGTACGACACAGATATGTCCTGTGTTAAACCTCCGTTTCATAAAATGGCTGACAATCCTAACCTTGCTTGCTTTCAAATTTAGGCCGTAGATGAAAGAGTTGAGATGTAGAATCTTGAAAAATAGACTTGTCACTAGTTAGGACATCCTATTCCATCTGCCAAGTGTGAGAGAGGTTAAATATGTAGGGGTTGAGATATCGCGCGACAAAAGTGTTGGCCTCACGCTGTTATTATGTAGATTTTGACAATAGCAGCATGATACGTCTTTAGAGCACATCTCTATGATTCAATGCAAACAAAAAGTAACTGCTCACTTATAAAACAAGCAGTTACTGCTGTTTTCGTTGAAGCGCAGTATTTTCCACAATTTACTTTGTATTATTATGTTTTAATTAAGGATATTGCTTTGTCTGTATACTGTTAAACAGCAGTAACTGCTTACTTGTAAAGTCAGCTGTTTGCTCTTCCACATGATTTTCATACATACCTGGTGACTATGTATCTCCTGCTATGCAGTCAGCGCCTCATTGTGATTATAACTTGATATTGATCGTATGGCTGATAGATCCTCACCAGGTTGATAGCTAATGGTGTAACAGAATACCGTGGTATATGTACTATTAGGAAAATCACACGGATCGCAAAGGCGGATCCATTGGAGGCGAGGGGGGGGGGGAGTTGGTTATGATACTCTCTTTTAGAAAACTAAAACTAAATAAATATTGGAAACATAGCGGTATTTGATACTCTAAATTTACCAGGGTAGTGCCACAAGTTGATGTACTACCTTAGTCAATCTGGAGTGTCAGGCCCCCATATTAAAAATGGGGTGACCAAAAAAGCATCATTGATTAACAACTAGATTGTAAATCGGACTGCTCCCCACCTTTTGCAAAATTTCGGATCCGTCCTACGCATCACAGATATCTGGACTAAGCCTGTGAGAAGGATATCCTAGCTACTATAAGCCGCGAATTGCCTTCACAAATCTCGACTTATAGTGGATGAAGATGATTTGAAGTGGGTGAAAAAATAAAGAAAATTGCCATGTATTTAATTAGTAAGCCAGTTTCATGAAAATTTTCATTCCAAAAACCCTGGTTGTAGGAAAATTAAGTTTGTTTTCAGGGATGTAGAATGATGCTTCAATGCATCGTGCCTAGAGGGTTAAAGCTGGAATTGCTGACGCGAATTCCAGCTTCAAATGCCGCAAAATATATGATTTTTTATTAAAAATAAGCACAAACTATTTTATGGATTTCAGTGGCATTAGATTTTGGTCCGAAACTTGCAACCGAATATATACGGCTCCAGCAGTACAAGGGACCCTGAGATCCCACTCTCATACCGGGTGACTATGATCCAGCTATGCAGTCAGCGCCTCATTGTGAGTGGCACAGATCGATTATAACTTGATATTGATCGTATGGCTGATAGATCCTCACCAGGTTGGTAACTAATGGTGTAACAGAATACCGTGGTATATGTACTATTAGGAAAATCTCACGGATCGCAAAGGCGGATCCATTGGAGGCGGGGGGGGGGGGGTAGTTGGTTATGATACTCTCTTTTAAAAAACTAAAAATAAATCAATATTGGAAACTTAGCGGTATTTGACACTCTAAATTTACCAGGGTAGTGCCACAAGTTGATGTACTACCTTAGTCAATCTGGAGTGTCAGGCCCCCATATTAAAAATGGGGTGACCAAAAAAGCATCACTGATTAGCAACTAGATTGTAAATCGGACTGCTCCCCCACCTTTTGCAAAATTTCGGATCCGCCCTACGCATCACAGATATCTGGACTAAGCCTGTGCGAAGGATATCCTAGCTACTACAAGCCGCGAATTGCTGTCACAAATCTCGACTTATAGTGGATGAAGATGATTTGAAGTGGGTGAAAAAATAAAGAAAATTGCCATGTATTTAATTAGTAAGCCAGTTTCATGAAAATTTTCATTCCAAAAACCCTGGTTGTAGGACAATTAAGTTTGTTTTCAGGGATGTAGAATGATGCTTCAATGCATCGTGAGGGCCTAGAGGGTTAAAGCTGGAATTGCTGACGCGAATTCCAGCTTCAAATGCCACAAAATATATGAATTTTTATTAAATATAAGCACAAACTATTTTATGGATTTCAGTGGCATTAGATTTTGGTCCGAAACTTGCTTGCAACCGAATATATACGGCTCCAGCAGTACAAGGGACCCTGAGATCCCACTCGTCAGAGGGGGAATATAAAGCCCGTTAGGTGTTCTGTATGATTGTTGTCTTGTAGTCTTAACCATTCAGAGGGGAAATATAGTAGAGAAAACTTGTGATTTCCGATCACTTTCTTGCTGTGACCCGTAACAGTTGGGGCGGGGGCCAATTGGTGCAGTGGCTAAAGTTGCCTGCTTAGAAAGTCAAAGATCGCGGGTTCAAACTCCACCCTGGCGTTCAAGTTTTAAAGAAACAAAATGTTTCTTCTCATGATGTTTCACTCATGTAGATTCAATATCGTGGTGAGCCTTTATGACCGAGAGGTAGCATGCTCGGCCCAGACCGACAGGGCTCGAATTTCGCATCCTGTGTCCGGAAGGCCGTGTCATCTTCTTCATCTCACAATCCTCAGGAGGTTCTCCTGGCCCAGTTTAGCCTATATGTGCACAAAAGTGGTCTAAAACCCAATCCATTTCATTTCAAAAACAGTTGGGATATCTATTATGAATGTTGGCATCATGAGGCAACCAATGTGGTAAAATAATTCGAATAGTGAACACTCAAGTTTGGCCCGCATATGAATATAATACTTCTGAACCATTCACCAGGTGGCAATCGTAAAATATTTCATGATTTTAAATTATGCATCTGTTTGTTATAATTATTCTGCCCTACAATTGGATTCACTTGTGTCTGTAGATCACCGACGCTGGTTATGTGTCTAGACTCTCAGAATTCCCCTTACTTGATGCCTTTAGAAACACAAGAGGCCACTCACGATTGGTGACTAGTGCCATAGCTGTAATAGAGAGGGACGTGGCAAGAGTGCTTTCATAAGATCACTATCTAATTAAGATCGCGCTATGCCATTCACAATCAGGTGTCGGCAGATCAGACGGGGATCTAGTCTTACGGAACGTGATATACTGCCGAGTCGAGACAAACCGCTTAGGCCTACTTTATATACGTAAGCGGTTACTGCTGTTTGTCTTTGCATGGCAGGATTCTCTTCTGCCATCGAGAACTGGCATACTGACCGCCGTGCAAAGACAGACAGCTGTAACTGCTTACTTTATAAGTGAGCAGTGACTGCTGTTTGTCTTTGCATGATACCAAATAATATAAATTGAGCAATATAAATTAAACTGCAACTTATTTAGAAAAGATAACAATATCCCTATTAAAATATATGATAACAAGTATGTGGCGGCAGATAGTGCTGCACAAAGACAAACAGTATAAGTAAGTAGTCACCACTGGTTACTGTCATTAACTTTGTGTGATATCATTAGCATTTGTTGTAGAGAAGTTTCATGTTTTTATTTTCAAAATATAAATTGAGCTGTAACGTATTTAGAGAAGGAAATATTATTAAATCCTGTAATCCTGCTGTGCAAAGCCAAACATGAATAACAGCTCAACGATAATCAATCAATCAATCAATCAATCAATCAATCAATCAATCAATCAATCAATCAATCAATCAATCAATCAATCAATCAATCAATCAATCAATCAATCAATCAATCAATCGATCGATCGATCGATCGATCGATCGATCGATCAATCAATCAATCAATCAATCAATCAATCAATCAATCAATTAATCAATCAGTCAATCAATTAATCAATCAATTAATCAATATATCAATCAATCAATCAATCAATCAATCAATCAATCAATCAATCAATCAAACAATCAATCAATCAATCAATCGATCACTCAATTAATCAATCAATCGATCAATCAATTTTGCATGAACATCTCACCTAACATTATTTGCTAGATTTGTGTAATAATATATGTACAACGATCCCATAGTCATCTGCAATCGACTTAACTTAATAAAAACCCCACTAAGAAAATGTAAACAATTCAAAACTCGAATCGAGCACATTATAGTTGGTACAAACAGCCGCCATTTTGAACGAATTGCTGGTGTTTTTTTCGGCATCCAGATTCTTGTCTCAAATGCTGTGAATCATGTGCGACTTCGATGCAAAGGCAAAAAGACACAACAAGGCCGTGAGTCTGCGACCTCGGGAGTGGCGGGCCTTGTGTGGGAAAATGTACAATTATAGCAATTTCATGACAGAAGGAAGTACGAAGTCGGGACTATGCCCTACTATTATCGGATGACTTCAAGGGTTCTTTACAGTGCACAGTACCATAGACACTGAAGACACTAAAGACACTCTGACACTGAACGGCTTGGAACATAAATGTCAGATTAAGACTGAAGATAAATACCTGGTTACGTTAGTATGTCAATACTATAATAGAACATTTGCAAACCTGGAAAGCCGCAGGGAAGAAAGTGAAGCTCAGCCTAGGACAGAAAGTGATGGAGCTCAAAGAAGATCGAAGTCTTTTTGCACGCTTGCTATTGGTTTCCAAGTCACCACCAGAGATAAACCTAGAAGATGCTGTTGGCCGTCATGAACTCTCAGTTGTGCCCAGGTCCATGATTGCTGCTGACGGAAAAATGTTGCACTGTCACACGAAAAGCAGCTTGATGGCTATCCCGGAGAGGCTCCCTGACAGTACTGACAATAATGCAAATCTAGAGAGTGATCATGGTGGAGAACTGTCAATGGAAACCAGCCAAGAAATGGACCATGCTTCTCTAATCGCTGTGGTGGATGGAATGGCAGAAGTCCATCGATGGGGAAGCCTGATTGAGTACTGAACTGCTCTCAGCTGGCAGACCACGTATCCTGGACAAGTACGGCTCAATGGATGAAGTGCGGGTCATTTTCGACCGATATGATGTCCAACATTCACTGGAACAGTCTACCAGAAATAGAAGACTAGGGAGTCAGACTGCAGACTCCACTAACATTGCCAAGATTTCTCTGAGACTGCTCTCTCATGGGGATACGAAGAAGGAGCTGACAGAATACTTAGCAATCAATCAATCAATCAATCAATCAATCAATCAATCAATCAATCAATCAATCAATCAATCAATCAATCAATCAATCAATCAATCAATTAATCAATCAATCAATCAATTAATCAATCAATCGATCAATCAATTTTGCATGAGCATCTCACCTAACAATATTTGCTAGATCTGTGAAATAATATATGTACAACGATCCCATAGTCATCTGCAATCGACTTAACCTAATAAAAACCCCACTAAGAAAATGTAAACAATTCAAAACTCAAATCGAGCACATTATAGTTGGTACAAACAGCCGCCATTTTGAACGAATTTCTGGTGTTTTTTTCGGCATCCAGATTCTTGTCTCAAATGCTGTGAATCATGTGCGACTTCGATGCAAAGGCAAAAAGACACAACAAGGCCGTGAGTCTGCGACCTCGGGAGTGGCGGGCCTTGTGTGGGAAGATGTACAATTATAGCAATTTCATGACAGAAGGAAGTACGAAGTCGGGACTATGCCCTACTATTATCGGATGACTTCAAGGGTTCTACAGTGCACAGTACCATAGACACTGAAAACACTAAAGACACTCTGACACTGAACGGCTTGGAACATAAATGTCAGGTTAAGACTGAAGATAAATACATGGTTACGTTAGTATGTCAATACTGTAATAGAACATTTGCAAACCTGGAAAGCCGCAGGGAAGAAAGTGAAGCTCAGTATAGGACAGAAAGTGATGGAGCTCAAAGAAGATCGAAGTCTCTTTGCACGCTTGCTATTGGTTTCCAAGTCACCACCAGAGATAAACCTAGAAGATGCTGTTGGCCGTCGTGAACTCTCAGTTGTGCCCAGGTCCATGATTGCTGCTGACGGAGAAATGTTGCACTGTCACACGAAAAGCAACTTGATGGTTATCCCGGAGAGTCTCCCTGACAGTACTGACAATAATGCAAATCTGGAGAGTGATCATGGTGGAGAACTGTCAATGGAAACCAGCCAAGAAATGGACCATGCTTCTCGAATCGCTGTGGTGGATGGAATGGCAGAAGTTTAGTCGATGGGGAAGCCTGATTGGGTACTAAACTCCTCTCAGCTGGCAGACAACGTATCCTGGACAAGTACGGCTCAATGGATGAAGTGCGGGTCATTTTCGACCGATATGATGTCCAACATTCACTGAAACAGTCTACCAGAAATAGAAGACTAGGGAGTCAGACTGCTTTTACCTACCACATTACAGACTCCACTAACATTGCCAAGATTTTTCTGAGACTGCTCTTTCATAGGGATAGGAAGAAGGAGCTGACAGGATACTTAGCAGACAAGATGTTGCAGCAAGCCCATGCTTTAGGACAATCTGTTTTT
>OZ024906.1:100950095-101124095 GCA_964017125.1 Flabesymbios commensalis | reverse complement strand
CATTATCACATAATGGGGCTGTGACACTCTGTGTTTATACAGCATTATCACATAATGGGGCTGTGACACTCACAGTGGTTATACAGCATTATCACATGATGGGGCTGTGACACACTGTGGTTATACAGCATTATCACATGATGGGGCTGTGACACACTGTGTTTATACAGCATTATCACATAATGGGGCTGTGAAACACTGTGTTCATACAGCATTATCACATAATGGGGCTGTGACACTCTGTGTTTATACAGCATTATCACATAATGGGGCTGTGACACTCTGTGGTTATACAGCATTATCACATAATGGGGCTGTGACACTCTGTGTTTATACAGCATTATCACATAATGGGGCTGTGACACTCACAGTGGTTATACAGCATTATCACATAATGGGGCTGTGACACTCTGTTGTTATACAACATTATCACATGATGGGGCTGTGACACTCTGTGTTTATACAGCATTATCACATAATGGGGCTGTGACACTCTGTGTTCATACAGCATTATTACATAATGGGGCTGTGACACTCTGTGTTTATACAGCATTATCACATAATGGGGCTGTGACACTCTGTGTTCATACAGCATTATCACATAATGGGGCTGTGACACTCTGTGTTTATACAGCATTATCACATAATGGGGCTGTGACACATTGTGGTTATACAGCATTATCACATAATGGGGCTGTGACACTCCGTGGTTATACAGTCCAGGTTTAATAATGTAAATAAATAAGGCCACTAAGATTTATCTGTTTTAGACCAGAATAAATCCAAAATCTAATGAGGGAGGGTGAGGTTAATGAGGGCGACATAATAACATTTTGGTTCTGGTTACCATTGGGGTACCTAGGGTCAAAGCATGCGTGCCTATTAACCTTTTATATCATAAATTGTATAGGGAGAACTGGGACATGACGTCCCACTTATCACATGATGGGGCTGTGACACACTGTGTTGATACAGCATTATCACATAATGGGGTTGTGACACACTGTGGTTATACAGCATTATCACATGATGGGGCTGTGACACACTGTGGTTATACAGCATTATCACATGATGGGGCTGTGACACACTGTGTTTCTACAGCATTATCACATAATGGGGCTGTGAAACACTGTGTTCATACAGCATTATCACATAATGGGGCTGTGACACTCTGTGGTTATACAGCATTATCACATAATGGGGCTGTGACACTCTGTTGTTATACAACATTATCACATAATGGGGCTGTGACACACTGTGTTTATACAGCATTATCACATAATGGGGCTGTGACACACTGTGGTCATACAGCATTATCACATAATGGAGCTGTGACACTCTGTGTTTATACAGCATTATCACATAATGGAGCTGTGACACTCTGTGTTTATGCAGCATTATCACATAATGGGGCTGTGACACTCTGTTGTTATACAGCATTATCACATAATGGGGCTGTGACACTCTGTGGTTATACAGCATTATCACATAATGGGGCTGTGACTCTCTGTGTTTATACAGCATTATCACATAATGGGGCTGTGACACACTGTGGTTATACAGCATTATCACATGATGGGGCTGTGACACATTGTGGTTATACAGCATTATCACATAATGGGGCTGTGACACTCCGTGGTTATACAGTCCAGGTTTAATAATGTAAATAAATAAGGCCACTAAGATTTATCTGTTTTAGACCAGAATAAATCCAAAATCTAATGAGGGAGGGTGAGGTTAATGAGGGCGACATAATAACATTTTTGTTCTGGTTACCATTGGGGTACCTAGGGTCAAAGCATGCGTGCCTATTAACCTTTTATATCATAAATTGTATAGGGAGAACTGGGACATGACGTCCCATTCTCCCCGTGATTGTCCCAATTCTCCGCATATGTGTCCCACTTTTTTATATATTGGATATTAATAGTGTAAATGGGCTCATCCACTTTTTGTACCCATTTACATCTGTTTATAATTCCCTTTATTTCTAGTATCGATGGATGTAAAGAGATACGTGAAACTGTCCCACTTTACCCCATCAGCTGTCCCACTTGTCCTTGCGTTGTCCCAGTTCTCCACGTTTTTAACTCAACAGGTTAAAACAACTGCTTCCCTTTACATCTCACTAAAATGGTAAATACTATTATGTGATAATATCCCCAGACTATGTGATAGATATATGCAAACTCATAAAAGTCATAACAGTAAAACACAAAGTATGGTCAAATGACGACAGTGAAATGGAGTCCCAGTTCTCCTCGTCCTCCCCCACGTAGTTAAAATGGTCATCAAGTTATATTAAAAATTTAGAAATCAAAAGCACTGAAATTCCTAAACTAGTTTTATTTCTCAGTGGTAATGTAAACCATGTAAACAAAACTGTGTGCAGTATGCAACACTTTATACCACAAATATCCTACGTCTCGGACCGTTTTATTAAAGTACTTCAAAAGGCGCCGACGTTAATTGGTGTATGAAAGGAGAAATTGGGGGATTACCCTGAAGCACTGATTGTCTGCACAATGCTGGGCCGACGGCATCAACATGCTGTGTTAACATTCTACCATAATCAAAATGTACAAATAGTTTGGGTTATCTCTGTATTCTTAAAAATGTTGATAAAAATCAAATAATGATCTGCGGGATACACTACTTCATTATAAATTAATTACCAAAATTAATGTTATCCCATGATTCCACTTAAATGTTTTTACAATATTAATTATGTAAATAAATATTACTATGTTCGACTATGTACTATTATGAACTAATATCTTCAATTTTCTAGTGAAGATAAGTGAAGACAGTGACACCATTTGCATTTGTATTGTTGATTATTTTGTAACGAACTTTTATGTAATACTATGAGTGAATATGCTCTATGCTTTTGAATTTTGAATCATACAATCACAATCAGCTGGTGGGCGCCACTCTGACATCATCTGAAAGGTGGTAACAAAAATAACATATTTGTAAACTGGGCGCCAGCTTGCTATCATCCTCAAGATAATAACAAACAAAACCATAGAGACATCATCATGTCATCTGTGTAATATTAATTTCATATTAACAAAACAAACCCATATTTATACACTGAACGTCACTTATATATTCCACCCCACCCTCACGTCTTCATCTGTACAATGTTCATTTCATTGATGACTTAACGTATACTTAAAGCAGTATTTTAAAAGCAAAGATAAATCCTAAGCTTGGAAGATACAACGATGGTTATCGCCAGCATTTTTTTTTCATGTTAATTAGATGGTTTGAAAAACCTAGGGCAACATCAAGTCAAATTGGAATGCACTGCGTCCATAATATTATCTAGTGCTCCCAGAAAGTATATAGAAAACAATTTTCAAATACATAGGCCACCTGCGTAAAAAAAACTATTCATTAATTTTAAAAATCCTTTCTTCAACCTCCCACACCATTTAATAAAATAAAAAAGAATGTGCAGCAAAAAAAGTTTTTTTAACTAGAAGAGAATATTCCGGTTAATTAGAAGTATTGAAACAAACTGACTGCACCCCCTAAAATGGCAGCCTTCAGCCTTTCTTTTTATCCTAAAAGTTACTCATAAAATGAGATATACGTAGAGAACAATCATGTCAAAATTTGAATATGATCTAACCAATGCTTCGTTAGATATTTCGTTCAAGCTTTTGGTAGCCATCCTTGGAAATCTCCTTTGGAACAAGGCGCCAAAATATGCAAACTTATCCAAACACAATTGATCTGTTAGCATATTAGTAAAAGCTAAATTGATTCGCTAGTCTCATTATTAATGAGTAAATTAAGTATAGATTGCTCAGTATGGAATAATTTAACTTGTTTATAGATTTATTTCTAGCAGTGATGTCAATTTTTTACTTGCACTTTTCGACACTAATGGTCTTGTAGGTGACATTTGAAAGAAATGATTGAAGATAATATTGAAACTATCAAATACGTCTATTAAAATTTAATCAGTGAGCATGATATAATGATAGTGCCTGGGACACCTACACACAATAAGTTAGATCAACAATTATACACAAACTATAAGAATTGATAATGAACGTGGGAAAAAAGAAAACATAGATTACGTGTAGACCGATATAAATTATCAGTAGATTAATAGCTAATAAATTAGTAGACTAATCAAGTAATACAATAACAATACAAATACTTCAAGCAGTTATCTATGTTTTAGGCAATCAATCTGGAGGTGATCAAGGTATATATTATAGTCACCGGGGACTCCTGGACCCCTGAGATAAATCATATAGACACAAAACACAGAAAGTAGCCTATTTGCAGACAATAATACAATACAATACAATACAATACAATACAATACAATACAATACAATACAATACAATACAATACAATACAATACAATACAATACAATACAATACAATACAATACAATACAATACAAGTTTGAAGTTTTGCACAGGACATTTCCAAGTCACGTCCTAACATCGGTAAAAATTTCGCGAAATTATATTTATTATTTCAAAAGCTAGACCATCGGCCATTCTAGAATTCTAGAATTAATTTAATGGGGTTATAGAGGGACGTCGTAATTTTAATTTACTACATGTCAAATGGTCTAACTTTTGCAACTATGCATATAACTTTACGAAATGTTTACCGATGTTAGGAAATGAACTGGAAATGGCCTGTACAAAATTTTAAGATAATCGGTTCAGAAGTGACAGACAAATCGACGAAAACATGCGATCCAGATAATTGTGTCCTAGACTTCACCTTATTAATAGCAATATGGAGATAATTGTCGAGCTTTCAATCTGCTTTAAAATATGCACACAATTATTCCTGTATTTTCTGAATCCCCTGTCTGGAGAAGGTAGTCCATATGGATGCTGGACAAGACAATGTGAAAGGACTGGTGTGTGTGTTTCACTAATACAATCTTATTAAGTTATATCTTAGTTATCAATAATTTGTTATAACTATAATTATTGATGAATAACTGAACTTCTAGAATGTCCCCAAAAACATCTGTCTGGATCCTAAACACATATTCAAAAAACCTAAATTCTGCCAATTTTTAATTGACATATTTTACATCTTTGCGGGACATCGTGAACATCTCCAAAATACACAGGTTATATGCATGGGATGTTTGTGGCTGGTGTAGTGACGAAAAGGAAGGAGTTTTCCTCAGTTTTGATCCTTTCAATGAAAAAAAAACAAATCAACATCGGACCCTTCATCTAGACCCCCAGCGGCTTGGTCAAAGCCATTACAAAAAAGAGATGGTTGTTTTTAATTGTATGAACATTCCAAAATACACACTTATCGGATACATATCTCTTTCAAATGAAGGGTAGAGAAATATAATATAGATTTACGATGATATAAGCCAGAATAGCACAAATTTAAACTTGTCAACTTTTCAAGTTCGGGGGCAGTTGAGCCTGTCACTTTAACTTAGCGCTTAACTTAGGGCTAAAATAATTTATATCACAAGAGACCCCCCCCCCCCCCCACTGACAGGTCTGTTGTTTTTCGCCCATAGTTCAACAGATCAGCCATAGGTAGATCATCCACACAAAAAATTCCTATTGAGAAATCTGAAGATGACGCTACTGGCTGTAATTGTACGGTAGAGCCACCTGGTGATTATTTTTTATCGATGTAATTCTTCTTAATATTCACATCTTTGGTCTATTTTGAAGCTATGTCCGTTTTCAGTCTGTTTATTTGTCAATCAAACAAGTGAATTTGAAGGTGAAATTAGCACTAAAATTCCTACATGTAACACATACAGCGCTGAAATATTTAAGTATACACCATGGAGACAAAAGGTTTTTTTTCAAATTGCAATCATCATAAATAATTAGTTATGCCTTTCCGCTTTGCTTTTAATACTTATGTTATGGGTGTAAGGCCATTATAAATGTTTTGCTGTTTCAGTATCTGACGTCTATAGACAAAAATGACACATATTTTATAAAGTTTGTAATTTTTAGGCGCCCGCGTTGATAAAAGGATTGAAAAAAATATTCAAAATGAAATCTAGGCACAAATATTTTTCAGTGACCTACATGTGTATATGGCCGAGGGCTATAATGAAATGAAATAAAATGAATCGAGCTTTAGGCCACCTTTGTGCACATATGGTCTAAACTGTGCCAGGTGAACCTCCTGATGGTGGTGAGATGAATCAGATGACACTGTCCTCCAGACACAGGATTCGAAATTCGAGCCCTGGCGGTCTGAGGCCGAGCACGCTACTTCTCGGTCACGGAGGCTCCCCACAATACGTCTATAGACAGATCCTGAGGTCTAAGATCCCTCCCACACAAAAAGGGTTAATTAGCATAATTTGTCCATTCAAATTATACATGTATGCCATATTAGTATTTTTTGCCCTCTCGTAGTTGTGGGTCGTCGTGGCGAAACACAACTTGAAGTTGGTAAAATTTGAATTCTATAATTTAGCGCTTTATGGGTTAATATTTTTATTTGCGTTATTTGTAATCCGTATGTATATCTGACAGATACAATGAGTTGTGTTGTTTATTGATAAAACAAATAATATTGCATAAAAATACAAAATAGCCCATATTTAAAATGACCGCTATAAAGACATTGCTAACGTAAAATATGAGTGTCATTATTATATATATCATATTATGTTAAATGACCATAAGAATGCAGAAAAGTCAGGACACATGCAATATACACGATGGCCGCCATCAAACTATTGCGAACTTTATATATGAGTGTCATAAATATATATCTTTCTCGGCGACTTTTTTTCTGGTCATTTACCCGTAAATAATTCTGGAAAACACAACATAATGTTTTTATCTCCATTTATTATCATCCACAATTGCACCCCCGCATCTACATGATTAAATTTACTAAACCATCATTACATTTCGTCACCCCATATCACACTGTGTGCGGTATTTTAAATTGCAATGTATGGCTGTGATGCCATGGGTGAACTGATCGTGTTAGAAAATTCAGAAATATGGGGAAATACAGCACATGTCCAACGAATAAGGTGTTTGCCTAAAGGCCCAAACTTAAGCATTGGACGAGTGCTGTTTTCCCCAATATTGCACTTAGATGACCGTTTGCATATCTTATTGGTCCATGTCTGTATGTCAATACAAATAAAGAATCCTTTCTTGTTCTCTTCAATATGTAACAATTTACTCCGTCTTCACATAAAATCGCCGGCTTAACTGAATGCACTCAGAATTTAACCTGAAATGCAAAAATATAAGCAGTTTGAGTAATCTCATCAATAGTAATCAATAATACAATTATATTTGAAATTAGGAAGTCGACCTGGACGCTGCTTGTATATATTTAGTAATTATGCAAACAGCAAGTCAGCGAACAATTAGCCAACCAATCAAACAAACGGGCTGCTGACTAATCAGTCGTCTAGCCAGTCAAACATCCTACCTGCCAGCGAGCCAGTCAGACAGACAGCTAGTCAGCTGGTCAGCCAGTCAATCAGCCAACCATTGAGCCCACCAGCCAGCCAGCCAGCCAGCTAGTCAGTCGGTCAGTCAGCCAGCCAACCAACCATCCATCCAACTATCCAGCAAGCCAGCCAACGAGCCAGTTGTCAATCCATCAAACATCCAACCATCCAGAAATACAGCTATCCAGACAGATAACCAGCCAGTTAGTCAGTCAGTCAGCAAGCCAGTTAACAGCTATAGTCATATAGTCAGTCAGTCAGTCGGACAACTATCATGCCAGCCAGCCAGTCAGCCAGCAAGCCAGTTAACAGCTATAGTAATAACTATCATGCCAGCCAGCCAGTCAGCCAGCCAAACAATCTGCCAGCAGCCAGTCATTCAGCCAGTGAGCCAGCCAGCCAGTCAATTAGCCACACAGCAGACAGCCAGTTATTCAGTCAGTCAGACAGTCAGTCAGCCAATGAGCCAGGCAGCCAGACAGACAGCCAACCAGTCAGTCAAGCCACCAGCCAGCGAGCCAGCCAACCATCCAGCCAATCAGTGAGCCAGCCAGCCAGACAACCAACTAGTCAATAAGCCAATCAGCCAGGCCGCCAGACAGTCAGGCAACCAGTCAGCCAACCATCCATCCAACCTTCCGGCCAGTCGGCTAACCAGCTAGCAAGTCTACCAACCAATCAGCCTAATATCCAGCTAACCAGGCAGCCAGCCAGTTATAGCCAACTATGTAGCCAGCCAACCAGGCAGCTAATCATACAGAAAATGAGCGATGGTGAAAACCTACCTTTATTATTGCTCAACTCTTTTTCTTCACATATAGGTGGACACGGCAGAAATGGTGTCTCGCGCTTCTCGAAATCAGCTTGCCTCTTGACAACACCCCCGTTACCATGGTTACCGTCATCGTTAGTCTCCCCGTCCACGTGACCTGGTGCAGCATAAGTAGGCTGGAATGACGTCATCAACAGAAACACGCTCATCATCAACAATACCCCCTGTAAGATAAAATAAATCAAGACTTAGGCACTCACTCACTCACTGATTATATTAAAACAAAGTAAAATCTAACTGGAAGATTTGTCGTCTTTGAAGCCAGAAAATGTGTCAAGCTTTAAATGAATATCACAAACAAGGAATTCAGCAGGACACGGGTTGAAGCTATATGGACGTGATATTGTTGGATTTTATATTACATCTAAAGCTGCATCTGAGGTTAAGGGTGTTGTCTGAAAATTTTTAATTTGTTTCCACTTTTCCTTTTTCTGTCCCATAAATGAAATGAAATGAATGTAGTTTTGGGCCACATTTGTGCACATGTGCCATGTATACACGTAGGCTAAACTGGCCAGGAGAGCCTCTTGAGGATAGTGAGATGAATGAGATGAGACTGCCCTCCAGACAGGGTATTCGAAATACGAGCCCTGGCGGTCTGAGGTCGGGCACGCTACCTCTTGGTCACAGAGGCTCCCCACAATATTGAATCTTCACGGGTGAGCGGGGAAGAAACATTTTGCTGTTTGTTTGAATGCCAGCGCGGGGGACGAACCCGCGATCTCCGACTTTCCAAGCAGGCAGCTTTAATCGCTGCACCAGGGCCCCCGCCCAGCCATAGCCGAAGACGTGTCAATACCAGTAGCACATGCTTTTCTTTTATTTCTCAGTCAAAATATCTACCGATTTTACTGACATTTTTCAAAGGCTATTTTCTAGTAGAAGCCAAATAGCCTTGAAAATTTCGCGGAATAATTTTTATTTTAAAATTTAGACGGAGTAATTGTTATTTCAAAAATTAGACAATTTGACATCTAGACAGAGTCTCCCCACAATATTGAATATTTATGAGTGAGCGGGGAAGAATAATTTTATGTCTTTGAAACTTTAATGCCACAGCGGGGTTGGAGACCGCGATCTTGACTTTCCAAGCAGGCAGCTTTAACAACTGCACCAGGGCCGCCGCTACCCGGCTAAGCCAAGCTACTCACATTGCGTGAAGCTCGGCCGCAGTGACTGCCATTTTCCCACAGCTGCCCGTGTAAAAAAGACAGTGACTCCGCCTACCGATAAGACGGTAACGGTGTTGGCTCTAGTCGGCTAGCGCGCTCTGGTGATCACCGTAGAGCCAGGCCCGCTAAAACATGGCGGTCAGTTTGTCAGAGCCTTGCGATGTCATCAGGGTAGGCCGCCGCCCTTTTTTGTCACATACTTAATAACATGAATCAGCTTGTTTCTCAACCTTACCTTGATCATTGCGTTCATCCTGATAGTTTTCAGTTGTGACTTGTTAACTCTTCTGATTGAGTCTCTGTCTCAGTGTGTTTCTCTTGCCCGGTTTAGCCTACCGGTCATTCAGTCAGTGGTGACTTGTTGACTCTTCTGATTGAGTCTCTGTCTCAGGGTGTTTCTCTTGCCCGGTTTAGCCTACCAGTCATTCAGTCAATGGTGATTTGTTGACTCTTCTGAATGAGTCTCTGTCTCAGAGTGTTTCTCTTGCCCGGTTTAGCCTACCAGTCATTCAGTCAATGGTGATTTGTTGACTCTTCTGATTGAGTCTCTGTCTAAAGGTGTTTCTCTTGCCCTGTTTAGCCTACCAGTCTCTGGTGTTCACATCTTTCTGACCAGATTCAGTGGTTTATATAAGAGTCGTGATGACTGATGATGTGGCAATCATGATGATCAGATGAACAGATGTATCCACCCTCTGCGTGCTAGAACTATCATTAGAATATAAGAAATTTAATATATATATATTTTGAGCTCAAGCAGGGGCTTGAATCCTCGTTTACTGACGAATACAATTACTGTTTACGATACAATAAAGAATAAAATAATTGGACAATTGCCACCTAACATGCCACCTAACATGATTTTAGTTGTTTATCATACCATGTATATTGTCTTATATGATTTTAACAAACTAACATTCTTGTATATACATGTACATATATCTCTCTTATTACTATGACAAATAAGTCTGTAATGACTTTTATTTCTGTCAATAAATTATCTGTCTGTCTGTCTGTATATCTCGCCAAGAAAAAAATTGTCGATTACTGAAGTTTGTTCATTAACACAGCTATAACACGCAAAGGGTGGATTATATTTTAATGATCAGAAGGATTAAAGTCAGCTTGTAGATTAACCCTTTGAGCTCTGAAATCGTTCTTATTTTTCACTTGCTTCAAGCTGTTACTTCTAGATGTATCTTCGATGCACATAAATAAGTATACACTATTTCCTTGGATAATTTTTCCTCACAAATAGCAATACAAATTCTCAAATAAATATTCAACATATAAATATTATAAGAGGATGTTGCGATTTAAGTGATATATGCAATCCCACAACATAGTGCTCATGCTTATTAAGGTAGGCCTAGATCTTTCATTGTATATTTGATATATAAACTTGATGAAACGAAACAGCAAAATTTACCTTTTTTTTGTTTTTTTATCTATATTTGAAGGAACAGGCATGGATTGTAGTAAAAGTACGGAATAACGGAATTGCAAAAAAAAATATTTCACCACAAAGTAATACTTAGCTGCATAGTGATTTCTCACATTACCATTTTCATCTATAGTCGTGCTTTAATACACTTTAACCCTTTAACCGCCAAATGATTCAATTTGAATTTTCACCCACTTGAAGTTGTGTCTCGCTGACGCGATCCACAACTTCAAGTGAGTGAAAATTATTCAGATTTGACAAAATGGAGGTCCACTCTTTTCAAATCTTGCTGGTTGATGTCACATTTTATCTTTAACATATTTAAAATGTGGTACTTAATAAAAAATGAAAACCCGAATATGAACGGCACTGGCGATTAAAGGGTTAAGGGAAATGCTACTCACATTTATAAAGCTATATCAGAAACAGTAGTTATGTTGTAATTAATTAAATATGCTGCCTTTTGATAACTGTCTTCACATCACTTACAGATCATTGTTTATCATGTTCTAATAACAATAATAAAATCATCTCCAAATATTGGAAGGCCCACAACCCATACAGAAATACATTAACGGAATCTCATCGCGTAATTCAACGAGCTACCGAATTTCGCTGTGATCATCGCGTCGCTGAGAAACCATTCGAAATATAATGCTACAGAAAAAAATAGATCAAGTATCACGCAAATAAATAAAAAATATTGAGCTACAAATATGCTTAGATATGTCCGCGCATTGCAGATCGTATTGATGAAATCGGAGCACGCTGATCCAGCGTTGAACCAACTTTGGGCCAGCATTGAACTAACGTTGGTCCAGCATTCCAAGTGGATTGTGCGTAAATTAACTTGTAGTGGTGAAATCTGTGCGCAATATGTGAATGACGGGGCGAAGGGGATGTTATTATATGAGATTAATCCCTCTTGACTTCAGGTATTATAACTTCAGACAGCGATATTATGACGTAATGACTGACAGCTGCTTCATCCGTGGCGTGCGGCAGCTCCCGGCAAAAGGAGATGATGGCCCAATGCTGGCCTAATGTTGGAGCATGGTACCCCTACATGTGGCAAGCACTTGACAAGATGAGCTGCTTCCCAGTTAGCAAGATCCGCCCTCCACAACGTATCACGGGTTAGTAAGCATTCCATATTATATATCTGAACCGTAAGATGGGGTTCGCCCGCGATATAACCCCTATTAACGCCCTCGAAATACATTTTAATTGAGTTTACCTCACTTACTGACCCTTAATAAATCCACTCAGCTGATTTTGAAACATTATATCAATTAATTATCGCGTGAGAACATTTTTAAAACACCTCCCGAAAAATATTTCGGTCATTTTGACTATTTCTGATGATGTGAGTATCATAAGTTTCGGCATCTTGACGCGTCCTATCACAAGACAGTGTGAAGATGATGTTTCGGTCATTTTAGTAGTTTTATTTATTTTCCCTATTGTTTTACTCATAGCCCTCGGCCAGGGCGGGGGCCCTAGGGTAGTGGTTAGAACTGCTGCCTTTCACGCCAAAGTTCGGGGCTCGGTTCCCGGTCTCGGCGGTTTGAAAGAGACAAAAATGTTTCTTCCCCATCCACGTGTGAAAGTCAATATTGTGGGGAGCCTCCGTGACCGAGAGGTAGCGTGCTCGGCCTCAGACCGCCAGGGCTCAAATTTCGAATCCTGTGTCTGGAGGACAGTGTCATCTCAATCATCTCACCATCCTCAGGAGGTTCTCCTGGCCCAGTTTAGCCTATATGTGCACAAAGGTGGCCTAAAGCCCGATTCATTTCATTTCATTTCATTATAGCCCTCGGCCATATACACATGTAGGTCACTGAAAAATATTTGTGCCTAGATTTCATTTTGAATATTTGTTTCAACCCTTTTATCAACGCGGGCGCCTAAAAATTACAAATATTATAAAATATGTGTCATGTTTGGAAATCTGTTATTTTCGTTGTGTGCTACTTAGAAGCAAGCCACTTCGCAAAAAGTGTCCTTATTATGTCCCCAGGGGACTAGAAGTTGAAGTTAAAAAAAATCTAAGGCCAATTTTTTTTATAACTACATATTTACGATACGCGCATCTTTATCGCTAACTCTAATTTGCGGTGAAATTCAAATATGCTGATATCTCAGGGTTAACACAATTGTGACAAATTGACGACTTTAAAGACACTTTAATCTCTAGAATTATAACCCTTTGAACACTTAAGGCGACAAAAGAAACAAAATATATGTTAGCACGAGGTTACGAGTTACTTTAGTCTCCATATTATAACCCTTTATAGCAACTAACGAGAAAAAATGTTACCGCCAGGTCTTGAAACACTTTTCCCTTATAACCCTTTGATTCCTATGGCGACTAGCGAAAAAAATGTTCGCACTATGTCTGGAAACACTTTAATCTCCCTTTAACCTAATGATGTCTAGGGCAACTAACGAAAAAAAGTATCGTGCTGTTTTTCATCATGGCCGTTATTATCTATCAATTTATCTATTGCAGATTAAGGCTAGCATTGGCCATGTTTCCGTCTGATTTTGAAGACTCCAACTGTCTAGTTTTGTAGGCCTATATATATGCTATATTATACTTATTAGGACCACCCGGAGGCCGGTATACTATTAAAGAATCATTCAGCTTCAAAACGCGCATGCCTGGGACGGTCAAGTGCAGGCCAACAGATGCCTATTGAGTACAGATTGACGGCATTAATATAGCCACTGAACTGATTACAAGATACTACTCAAACGAGACATTGATCCAATGCTTTTTTAATGTTAGGCCAACGTCTGCGACGCTGGCCCAACATTGAACCAACATTAGATAAATGTACAATGTTTGAGAAAAAGTCCTCCTGCCCAGCAAACGCAAGACATTTGTATGACATTTATGCAATGTCGGCCCAACGTCTTCGACGTTGGTCCAACATTGCATAAAGTCATACAAATGTTTTGTGTTTACTGGGTGACAATACAAAATTGGGGGTCAAGCAGTTTCCAAATCCCCGCAGTAATACAGTCAGTTTGTTTGCAAGTAGGCGACCAAGTAGGAGCAGAAGACAAGGGCTTTGAATTATTAACTCATAGATGTCGCTCAAGTATATATGAGCTTGCTGTGATTTGAGAACTTGCTCTTAATGAGGCTTTGAGTATGAAACGCATATTTAGTATTATTATGGAATAGGGCCTTGGCTTACCCACGGGCACTATTGCCTTCTGGGGGACCCTTGTCCTGCGAATTTTGACAGTTGACTACACCTTTAAGTTTATTTTGCCTGAGTGTGTGTCCTATTTAGGGGAAAAAGGGGTGCTGGGATTTTAAAGGTCAGCAGCATAATACAGCACTCAGAAAAGAAGGTACAATCACCCAATGCTGTTTCAATGACGGGCCAGCGTCGAAGACTGTGGGTCAACATTGAAACAGTATCGATTGAATTTCACGTGTTTGCGCAAAGTATACAACTGACCCGGTGATAGATTGTGTCAGTGTTGGGTCAGCGTCGCAGACGATTGACCGGCATTGAACCAGCAATGGGCTGCAACGCTGGCCCAACATTCGACCGCAATTTGGTGGATAGGCCTATATCATTTGCATTAGGTACATCGTAGGCAAGTATTGAATGAATCTTGGCCAGCACCGGCGATGGTGGTGGCAGTAATACACCTCGAAGACATTCAGGATTCTGGCCCATGAGGAAGACCAATACACTGATTTTTTTTCTTTTTACACTCAAGCAGACTAAAGCCTCGGAGTTCGGCAACTCCTTTTCTAGTTCTCAGTGATAAAATAACAACAAATACTGGCATAGTGTTGGCCATGTTTGTGCCTCATTTGAAGACTTTTGTCAACTGTCGTAGGCATATATAAACTTATTTTCATTTATATCATAGTTATATATATAGTCACTGCAACGTTAGACCAACGTTAAACAAATTTATATAATATTCAGAATTTTTATTCCTAGAATGGAATATAATACTACAAAAAATGCACAACAATTGATATATTATCGTTTTATAAATATATTAGTCAGGTAGCCAAAGTTGATTTTCAGGCTGAACCTTGACTTGGTTGATATAGTTTTTTTCTCACTTGATTATGATGCTCAATAAGTCACTTGAACATAAACCAGCTGATAAAATGAGATTACCCCTGAGCATTTTTCAAAATTCAAGAAGGCCGCCGAATGGCCGTCAAAATAAGGTTTTCACAATAATAGATCTAGTTAAAAAACTAATAAACCGATTTTGATGATCTTAGGGTCGTTTTGTATGGTTTCGGACATGCCCGAGTCATTAAACATAGCTCCGAGTCCCTCCGAGGTCAACTTCAAGGTCATTTCAATAAGTCGAATTTATTTTAGTTTATTTATGCTTTAAATAAAGTATTGGTGTTTTAGCGTAATCATCAGCTCAAAGCAACACTATTATGTGATTAAAAGCCAAAAATGGTAAAAAATGACCTTGATCGTTTAATTTGACCTTGAGATTGACCTTGCGGGTACTTTAAATTATGTTAACCGGCTCGAGCATGACGAAATCAGAAGAAAACAAAAAAAGGATATTGTACTTTATTCTGGATCTGACTGGTAGCCAGTGTAGATCACGGAGATGAGGAGTGATATGGTCACTGCGTAAACACTTTACAACTAGTCTTGCAGCAGCATTCTGCGCTTTATGCAATCTATCCAATGGATATGTGATGCTCGTGCTACTACTTCTTCAGAACAATAATAATGGAAAAAAGAAATATTGATAATCGCAAAATTGCTAAAAAACGCCTTCTTAAAAGATGGAGAATGCGAAAAGATCACATGCATTTAAAATTTCACATTGTTTAAAAATAGTTCATGACAATTCTGGGAGGCGGAATTATTTTTAATAGAACACACACTCTGATGTATATATGTTCCATGGCTATTGTTTATACAGGATATGTGGTTGTACAGTGATGCTGACAGAATTACACTCGGATGTTTATATACTCCATGGTTATTCCCAGCAGGCACAACGACGTTGTTTCAAAATAGCAAACCGACGTTGAAATGACGTTGGAAAAAGGTTTTATATGAAATTTGTTTCAACGTCATAATTTCAACGTGATTTCAACCCAATCGCAACGCGATTTCAACCTGATTTCAACATCGTTGCAAGCATGACGTCGATACGACGTTGTAATAATGTCGTTTTTTCTTGTTAAAACGACGTCGGAAATACGACGTCGATGCGACGTTGTATTGAGGTTGGCCGACGTCGCAACGTGATTTCACGTATCCACGTTGAAACGACGTCACATGCGAAAAATTGCCTGCTGGGAATTGTTTATATAGGATATATAAACACTCTGATGTATATGTTCCATGTTTATTGCTTATACAGGGTACGGGGTTGTACAGTGATGCTAACAGAACATACACTCTGAAGAATGTAAAGAAACTGGTCAGTTCATATCCACAATCCTCCTGTCTGACATGTGTTTATGGGGGACGGGGGGGGGGGGTTGTCATGATTTTAGAAATTAGGGAAGTAGGAATTGAAGTCTTATATGACATTGTAAAAAAAAGAAAAAATAGATTTTGATATACAATACAATTTTTCGAGAGACCCCTATTAAGACACTATGTGTCGTTCTCATAGGGCCACCATATTTTGACAACACAAGACAAGACAAATTTTATTTCCCCAAACCAATATTTTGGTACAGGGTGAGAAGGTCGTGGTGAAATGTGTTATGATCTTATATACAAATAAGTAGAAACAATTATTAATATATGCTTACATACATGTGAAAAAGTTTATAATTTACTACAGAACCAAAACAGTAAGATTATATTAATCATCTACATCGTAATACATCCTGAAGTATATGACAGACTTTTAAAAAAATTGTCAAACTAAATAACAGAATAAGCGTTCGGTAATTATCTGAGCCTAAAAGATTAGCTAATTTTAAGACATTAGGTCGAACTGTATATACGATTGGTAAATATTTGGTTCTCAACGGCTTGAGTTTTGAATACTCGAACACATAATGAAATTCATCTCCAATACATCTTTGGTCACAACGTGTACAGAATCGTTCTTGTCTGGGTGTATTATATATCTACCAATCTCGATTGGGAGCTTATGATTACAAGTTCTGACTTTCGCAAAAATGAATTATCTCGGATACGATAATAATAATAATAATAATAATATATGAAAGTATTTTTCAAAGCCAAATATCTGTTTATATAATTTCTAATTGAAACATTTGGGAGAATTATTGAACTCGGACGTCCATCTCTGAGCGAATTGATCTTTAATGATTTGTTTCAAAATAAAGTCTGCCTAGATATCCGATTGTTTACACTGTTGTAGCCAAATATAAGTGAGTCCGCAAGAATTTAAAATGTTTTCTATGGCGCAGATCCATGGGGAGGAGTAAGTATTGGCTAAATGCATATTTAATAAAATGTGATAAATTTTGCTTGACAATTTGTTGATATTTGCATCGATTAGCTTTATCCAAAATGTCATCATTCTTTTTATTATTTCACATTCAATTGGAAGTCTGCCAAGCTCTCCACAGATCATACAAAGTGGGTGCTATTTTTCAAATGCTAGGTGTAATTTAAGAATTGTAAATAGACTTTTTCTATAATAGCAAGATTCAAATCCCCATATTTCGCAAACATAGATAAGTACTGGCAATACTACAGAATCAAATAGCTGCAATTGGACATAAATATGTAACTGTTTTAATCGTATATTGTTAAAAGGACTAACTCAGGCTAAAATCATAAAAAAATCGTTGATTTCATTTTTGCTTCCTAATATGACCATATGATGTAAACATGTCCATAGACTAGAACTGCAAATTTTTTATTTATTTTTGTGCTGCGCATTTACCAGTTAGGCTAGATATAGAGACAAAATTCCCGTATTTCTTATTTGTGACATGGTTGTCAAAAAGACATTTACTTGATAAAAATGGCCTTTGACTATGATGTATTTGAATTGACATTGATATATTTTAAATATTCAAATGTATTTGTAAGCGATTTTAAATTGGTTTGCACATACATTTCAAATAATATTATAGACATTACCTGTAAAAAATATAAAATAACCACAATACATTATTTGTGATAAAAGTATTTCGAAATAGCCCATTTTACATTTTGGTTCTCTTAATTTTATCAATCGATTTAACAATATTATAACTTTTTAGAGACGTGAAATATATATTTTTCAATATGTATGATATATCTATACATATTTTAAATAAATCGGTTTTTATCTCACCTACCTCAACTAATATGGAGATTTTGCTAAAAATACGGGAAATATTAATAATACAGTTGCTGCCACGTACTGGCCCGTATTACCATAGAAGTTACAATATATCGTAGGCATCGGATTGGTCGAGATGAACATTCCGACCAATCCGATGCCTACGATCTTTTATCGTCTTTTATTGGAACAGATGTAGTAATATAACTAATACATTGATTGTGTTACAGGTTATTGCAGATTGTGTATATAAAGTAGATTGGTCTACACTGGAATTGGATAAGCTAGTTGTGTCATCTTTGACAGAGATGATTCTTCCATCAGGAGCTGCCGAGATGGAGACGAGACTGGAAACAATATTTCCAAATGTCAATATATCATTCGAATGAATCAGCATGATATATGTTGATTCAGAATTAATAATAGTTGATAGAATCCAATAACAACATGATAGTTGATTGAATCCATGAACAGCATGATATATAGTGGATTAAATCCATGAACAGCATGATATATAGTTGATTGAATCCATGAACAGCATGATATATAGTTGATTGAATCCATGAACAGCATGATATATAGTGGATTAAATCCATGAACAGCATGATATATAGTTGATTGAATCCATGAACAGCATGATATATAGTTGATTGAATCCAGTTAACAACATGATATATATAGTGGATCAAATCGAGTAAACATGATATATAGTGGATTGAATCCATAAACCTGGTATTTAGTAGATCTATGTTAGAGAAGCTAGTGGAGCCATCTTTGACCGGCATGCGACTTCCACCACGAGCTGCCGAGATGAAGACGAAACTACAAATGACATGATGTGAAAAAAAATATATCTGTCATGTGTTGCAGAATACATTTTAATATGTTGAATTACAATTTTAATTAATCGAATATTTATCAAACATCAAGGCGTTTGTAAATATTACTGCTTACGTTGTTAGAAGTTTGATAATAGATATTTATAACTGCTAATATAACTGCTTAGTGACAGTCAGTTATTTCAATCTAAGTGTGTGTTTGTTGTTTTTGTAGTTAAAGAGACACAGCCTTATTACAATCATAAAAAAAACAGTATTTTTATTTGAGCTTCTTAATATGACCATAAGATATGAACATGTCCATAGACTAGAATTACGGAATTCTTTTACTTGGCTGCTGTGGTAACATATCAACTGCACCGAAAGCCCCTTTAATCATTTTTTCTGGTATTTATTATTTTAGACATGCATGGCCGAAATTAAATCTCGTCCTTTTTTCTCGCTTAACTAGCAAATGCGCAACACAAAATTGCTGTCTGTGTTTTGTATTTAATCATGAGATATATTATATAAACCAAGAGACCAATTTTGTTTCAATTTGAAATCATTGTAAATGTCTTATTTGTACGGCCATTATATATAATCCACTCTTTCCACTCTTTCTGCTTTAGACGTCAGAATCAGTCGTCTACAGACGTCATTAAAATTAAACAATCAATAATATATAATTAACCGACATTCCTTTTTTATTTTTAGTCTTCGATCAAACTTTGCGACGTATGCGACGTATATCGGAATCAGCCTATATCGCAATCTAGCTGTAGTTTGAACTGGATTGTACGGCAGTTATGTCACGTGTGACTTCATCGTGTGAGAAAATACAAACGTTGCTCATTTTTCGTGTTATATGGGAAAATTAAGCACATGTTCCACGAATAAAGTGTTCGTCTAAAGGCTCACAGCTTATAAATTTGTGGAACGAGTGCTGTATTTTCCCATATCGCACTCAAATGAACACCGTTTGCATATCTTAGCACACTTACACCAGACATGCCATTTACTGGTTAAATTTGTGAACTCTTGAGGTCGGGGGGAGGTGGGCATGTTATATTGACATTCAGATACTTGAATGGTATATTTTATAATGGTATTTTGAATATTTCGGACCATATATAATATTCAATGGTGAGATCAATGGCGAGATTACTATACTTTTGTAAATCATTATAATTGTGTTTCACTTAAATTCTCTGTTTATATGTTCTGAAGGTGGACGTGATTTGCTCGGCAATATTTCAGTCTGCGAAATATATCAATGAAAGGACGCCTAATCTAACATAAATGTATGTGTCTCCATCAACAAGTTTTAGACTGGAATATCAGCGCAGGGACCGTCTGAATCTGACCTCTGTAGACGTCAGATTCTGACATGTAAAGTCGATCCCCGCACTAAAAGAATTAATTTTTTTTAAATTGCCATAGACCCATAATATAGGTACCGTATTCAAATGAAGCAGATACTTATGATGATTTCAAATTGAATGAAACTAAAAAAACGTAAAACATATGTTGCTGTGACGTTAATCATTTTCTATTATTTGTAAACGTAGCGCGTTGCACATTTTATGCATGCATTTTATATCTCTATTGTCACAGGTTATCACGTGAAAAAGTGCATTTACAATATATTTACACCACATTAATAACTATTCACTGATTAACACTTCTAATGCAGATTTATAGTGATTTAATATCTAAATAAAATATCTATTGTCTTGTGAAACATTTGAAGATTTCCATCAATCTGTGCAAATTTAGCTTCGTTTCGGAGATTATAAGCCTAATACATGTGTAAATTTACGTAACATTATGAAAAAAGATGCAGTTTCAAATGTATTTATTGCAGTTATATCAGAGATATTATCACACAGCTTGCAACAAGGACTTACATTACTCACACGGCTTATAATCTCTAAAGCTAAAATGATTAATACTCTGTAAAACTTGTGATATAATACTAAATAACGTATCTAAAACTTGAAATTTAATTTAAATGCAAACTTAACTTGAAAGGTAATGAAGTCTCCTGAGTAAAAATCAAAAGATATAGACATACATACTCAAAATTGATCAATGTCAATAAAGTATAACATCAATCCCCTAATCACAATACACTGGAAATTAAGTTGTCAAACTTATAACATGATAGTAGGCCTAAAAGCAAGGTATTAAAAACGAAATATTCAACAAAACAGAAATAGTATTTCCATAAATTCAGCACTTAATTCGAGCAGTTAAAATAAACTGCAATTGGAAAAAAAGAATAACCAAATAGTCCAGGAGCACAAATCTGAAATTGTGGTATCAAAAAATATTTATGGGCGATTTCAGGGAAGGGAGTGTTTTGACGGTACTACCCAAAAAATTGGTATATGTATACATAATTGCCAATATCTTTGTCAATACGCAATCAATTTTAAATATTCTAGCAACAAAACGTAATGGTTTTAATGGTTTATGTTTTAATGGTTTATTGCAACAATGTTTAAGTTATGAAGGTCAATGAAGGTCATAACTTGTACCACAGCGATCTTTCCAGATGTTTTGTTATTACGCTAGACGTACTTTAGTATCATTTCTTGAGCAATAAAATTAACCAAGGTTGGACTTAATAGAATTGAAGTATATATCCTCTACAATAACCTCAGCTAGAACATAGAGCGAAACTGTGGTATAAATTTTTTTTGTAGGGCTTTTTTTCAATGTAGGGTGTATCATATGCCATAATCTGTAACATTGAATACGAGTGCCAAAATTGTCAATATAATTATCAAAAGTCATTCAATTGTAAAGATTTTGTCACCAAAACGTAAGACGTTTAACAGGCTGTACACCTGTACACAGGCTGTATAAAGATAAAAAACAGCAAAATGTATCAGGTTTTAAAGGTCATTGAAGGTCAAATCATTATTCTATTTTTATATTACTTGTTAAACACCAAAACTAACCAAGGTTTGACTTGATCATATGACAAAACAGAGATGGCATCTGTAGTCAGAATTAACGTATATACATATTTTGAAGTCAGTTTACTACACCCGGTGACATAGCACATGACATAGTCTGTAACACATAGTAACATTACATATATGGCCATAAGTTTGGAAATTCTCAATCAAATTCAACATTGTTGGTACCAAAATGTTAAAGTTTTAATTTTAAACGTCGATGAAAACGAATTAAAAAAAATATAAATTTATCAAGGTCAACAAAGGTTAAATGTCCAAGCCACAACGATCTGAACAGTTTTTTCCTCGTCATATTATTTTTACGTTGCTATACTGTCCTCAATAGCAAATCTGACCAAGGTTCAAATTGATCGAATAAAAAATATATCTTCTACCACAAAAATGCGTAACCTGTATAGTCAAATTGAGGTATAAATAATGGTTTAAAACTGTTTTAGCCGTTTTGTTTCTTCTGATGGGATATAAAGGACACAGTCTGAATCAAAGAGTGTAATGACATTATTGACAATATAATTCAGGTAGTTTGGCATCAAAACTTAAAGTGTTCAATTGGTATTAATTTAGAAAAAAACCATGCATATTAACGGCTAAATTGCAAAGACCAGCAAAGGTCAAATCCTCAAACCACATCGATCTAAACAGGGTTTATTTTGCATCATGCTATTTATACTTTGACATAATTTCCTCAACATCAAAACTAACAAAGGTTCGAATTGGTGGAATTATCATGTATCATATACATAATAAACGTAGTATAGGTAGTAAGTAGTATTATACAGTCAAACTAAGGTATAAATAATGTTTTATGGCCCTTTTTCATTTGGAGCGTATCAGATTACACAGTCTGAAACACATAAGTAGCAATGTATTTTCAAATATCAAATCAAATTTTAATTCGGTGCTATAACGCCAAGCTATAAACGTGTAATATTTCTATTGTAACAAATAAAAGGAAGTGCTGGTCATAAAGTTCAGCTGAGGTCCAAAACGCAAGCCACGTCGTTCTTAACAGTTGCCATTCATCACACTATGAGTACGTTGATATATCTCCCTTGTCAGCAAAACAAAACAACATTTGATTTTATATACAACGATATAATCCAGCATATCGAACAAACAATCCCACATAGCAGGTATTATTAAATTGCGGTCTAAATAATGTGTTAAATATATCATTTTCATATGCAGTAATAATATCATATAGCATAATATGAAACACTGAGTTTAATGGCATAATTAGCAACATTTTGCAAATAATCAATCAAATGTATTGTTTCTGGTATCAAAACATCCACATTTTATTAAGCTATGTATTATATAGCACTAGACGTGACACAGCTATATGAATTAGGTGACATTCATCTAGTCAGTAGTTTCATTTTACAACTAATACCATATTCTGATATAATTTTCTCTCGTATACCTGCAAGATTTAAATAAGTTAAGGGTTCAAATAAGTAATAGATTATCATATCACACTGTCTCTTTGACGAAATGTTATATGATCAGTTCACATGATCACTTGATGGATTGTTTGTGTGGATTTGCATACTGATGGTGTGCAAAATTTACATACAATATTGTCCGTTGAATGTCTATTTGACAAATAATGAGCCTGGTAATACGATACATATTTTACATAAGATAATCATATTTAAGTAGCTGTTGATTCATGTCATAAATAAACTTGGTGTATAATACTATTAGCGTTGTGTTTTCTAAACGGCTGCAACACATGCTTGCAACAATATATCACATCTTACCAAAAGAAAATTATCAATTAAATGGAGTTAGTGGAATGTTCACTTGAGGATTTGTTTAAAAAAAATTGTGGGAAATTATAAGTATGGCTTATGTAAACTTGCAGGCACACGAGGGGGAATTGCTTCAAAGACAGTGAGTGATGTAAAGAAAGTACTGGCTAGATTGGTGTCACTTGATTTATTTTTTATTTTTGGCACGCATATTGCTACTTACAACATATTAAAAATAAACATAGCTGTGTTGGTGCAACACATTGGTAATTATTCGCAAGATTAAGATGCAATGATTTCATTTAATTCTGTGCTTAGATTATGTTATTTATTATAACCCCAGATGATACAGAAGTACCCAAAATATCATTTCTACCTCAATTAGACTATACAAACTTCCTGGAATTGTTCTGGAGACCATATTTCATTATTTTGTCAGGTCAAACCTTGATTAGGTTTGGGGGTGAGAACATTATTTTAACGTTTACAACGTATGATAAAAACACATGTTACACAGATGTGGGATACGGCTGCAAACGTTTGCTGATATTGTCAACTAAGTTGTATTTCAGACTGCAATCATATATAATCCACATCGAAAAGTCTCTAAAATATATTTACACCATAATTTGGCTATACACACTCTCTAGCCTTGTTCTAGAGGCTCTATTTTATATTTCTATCTAGTCAAACATTGGTTATGTTTGGAGTTATCTCAGCGTTAAAATAGTATAAAGACAAAAACTCATGTTTTGATCACTGTTGTATGATATGTCGACCTTTACTGACCTTTACAGCTTCGTAATAGCTACAATTGTTTTTATGATAAATATTATCGAATAAATAAAGCATTTTTGGTCGCGAAATAGGTACATTTTATTGATTATTTGCGAATAAATTGACAAATATGTCATTCTACTCTATGTGGCATATTATGCTGTCTGATATACCCCAGTTGGATACAACAACATTTAAACCTTTTTAAATAATAATTTGACTATACACCCTATCTGGGCTTGTTGTATAGATTCCATGCCATTATCCCATCCATTCAAACCTTGGTTAGCTCTGGTTTTTAGCACAAAATATCGAAATACAGACAACGTGATGACAGGCAAAAGCAGGCAAACTTACTGTCGTATGCTGTTTTGACCTTTATTTACCTTTATAGCACAAAAGTTGTTCCTTGTTTTTCTCTTCATATCTATAGTTCAATATGTGATTTACGTTTTGGTGGCCGACTTTTTACTTTTTAACGACTGTTGATAAATATATGGCCAATTTGCCACTCATATTCCATATTTAAAACTAGGCTGTGTACCACATCCCCAGATTTAAAAAAATCTACTCAATAGATATTATCACCAATATGTGCCTTACTTTCTCGTTGAGGTTATTCTAGAGGCTTTGTGCTATTAATCCATCAATTTAAACCTTGCTTAGTTTTATTATTAAACAAATGACATAAAAGTAAAGATAGTTTGATGGCGAAACATTTGCTTAGTCACTGTGAGATGCGGTTGTGAGCTTGTTGGCCTTCATAACTTAGAAATTGTAATAATGTGTTTCTATATATATATTAATCATTAAAAACATTACGTTTTGGTCCCAGAATCTTTCAAATTGCTTGAATATTGACAAAGAGTTTGCCAATTATGTACACATACTTCAATTTTTCTTGTGATACCATACAGTACACCCCCTACCCTAAAGTGCCCCCTAAAAAATAACTGATACCATAATTTGATTGTACACACTACCTGGGGTTGTTCTAGAAGGTACATACTATAATCTTATCAACTCAAACCTTGGTTACTTTTGGTGTTGAGATAAATCCGTTTTTAAGCGTCTTTCAGAAATCCGCTCCTGGACTAAAAAGGTACAGTAGCAAATGACATTTCGAAACATCAATCCCCTAATCACAATACACTGAAATTTAATTTGTTAAACCTATAACATGATAGTAAAGCAAGGTATTAAAAATGAAACTACAATTGAAAAAAATAACCAAAAGGTAAAGTAAAGGTAGCAATTGACATTTCCAGTAGTGACATTCACATGACTACATCAGCCAATGACCACCGTCATTCAGTTGTTATTTAAATTAGGGGGTAGAATACCATACTTAATAAGCCCTCAGCGCGACTATAGTAGTTATAAATGTTTTATTAGGAGGTTAAATCACAGTTTTTGGGGATTTAATGTGCGTTTAAACATTAAGATTTGTAAATGTTGGGTCTGAAATTAAACAAATATTTAATTTTCACCCACTTTAAGCTGTGGGTGGCGGTAGCGAAACACAACTTCGAGTTGTTGAAAAAAATGTTGCCCTTCGATTGTTAAGAATAATGGTGCTACGTATCTATGCAGATTCTACCAGCTTGGATATTATGGCAGGGGCAGATCCAGAACATGGGAAGAGAGGGGCCCGATAGAAATTTGGTCCATATGTTAATGTAGACTTCAAATAATAGCCTACATTTTAGAGCTGCTGGCCTAATAAAAAGGGGGTTCGGGCACCGCTCAAGAAAGTGCATCTGAGACGTTGACCCAGCATTTATCAAACAGCGACCTCGTGAGCAGCGAGCCTTGTGTGGGAAGATGGTAATCTATGTTAGGATTTTCTTCTAATCTTCTAATTTTTATCACTGAGACATGTAACGGACTGGCACAATTCTCACAACACAGTAAATAAAAATTACCTGATTTTAAAATACTTTTAAACCCTACAGCCCTGAGCTATTCAATTTAATTTTTCAGTCACTTAAAGTTGTGTCTCGCTACCGCGATCCACAACTTCAAGTGACTGAAAATTACCATCTTCCCACACAAGGCTCGCTGCTCCCGAGATCGTAGACCGAGGCCTTGCTGATTTGGTGTTAGAACTATCTATTGGAGTGGGGACTTTCTAAACAGATTTTTTCTGTTTGACCCAAGTTTGACCTCTGACATGAGTGCTGCTTTAATGCAGGGCCACTGCCTACGTCCCGGCCCTGCATTAAGGAACATATGTCTGGTGGCCTAGAATTTAACCGGAAGTATCACAGACAGCTCCCACCACATATCACCAGAGACGTTACATGCGTCAGGGTTTGATTAATGCTGAGCCAACGTCACAGACTATGGGCCAGCATTAAGTTGGCATTTTTGGGGGAAACCAATGAATATTCAATATCTAAATCATCCTCCCTACCCCAGCAGGTGAATGATAACGCTGATTCAGCAAGGTCTCGGTCTGCGTCCTCGGGAGCAGCGAGCCTTGCTGTCAGGAAGATGGAAAATTACGTACATTTGTCAAATCAAGTCATAGCCTCAGCAGGCACAAAACGAAATTTCCACGTGGAATCCACGTCGGCGACGTGTATTCCACGGGGAAATTTCGTTCTGTGCCTGCTGGGGCGTAGCCAACGTCAGTTTCATAAATTTTAGGAGATTATTTAGTTCTAAGAACTGGTTGCACAAGTTCGCATAAATTAAAAAAACTATGTTTTTTAATAAATCGATTGAGATATGACTGAGAAATCAGCTGTAATCATGCGATCCTGGTTATAGCTTAGCGTGGTGTATACCGGTAGTATAGTTAGCATAGTCTACGGGAGTGATCCTTTTTTATATAAAATATAGGGACCGAAGGGCTTGTCAATTTGAAATAATCATAAATGTCTTAGGTATTCAAATGAAGCTGAAAGAGCTAACTATGTTATGGGTCTACGGCCGTTAGAAATATATGTTTACTCTTTCAGTGCGGGGATCGACTTAGACATCAGAAGCTGGCGTCTACAGACGTCAGAGATTCTGATGTCTAAAGTCGACCGCCGCACTGAAAGGGTTAAATACAAAATATCGTGATTTTGATGAATTTGTTGATATTTTCGTGTTTTATTGTGAAATTCTGTCGCTAACCCTCTCAGGATTATATTTTTTTTTTGTATATTTTTAACACATTACATATCAGTTTTAAAACATGTTAAATAAAAAACGTGACACCAATCAACAAGATCTCAAAATCGTTGACCTCCGGTCCCTTAAAATCTAAATTTTATAATTCAGATCTCTCAGGGTTAAAGAGTTACCTTGGAAAATCACATTATAATCCCCCTCTCACCTCCCCCCCCCCCTCTCCCCCGCCATTGAAGACTCGATCAGATGGCGTGCTTGTCTAAAGCCGACTGGAGAACCAGCTGAATTTTTAATGATGCTGACTAACCTGGTTGCCATGGCGACGTGTTGATTACAGTATCCTGCCTCCCGCTCCATCTGTTGTATGTTCAACAGTGCGAAGACAAACAGCAGTAACTGCTTACTTTTAATATAAGCAGTTACTGCTGTTTGCCTTTGCACGGTATTTCGAAGACAAACAACAGTAACTGCTTACATTAAAAGTAAGTAGTTACTGTTGTTTGCCTATTCACGGCGGTATTGTAGACCTATAAGTGGCAACAATCAGGTTTGTCTACCATCACACAAGACGAGAACAATAGATGGGGATGTTATTATCATTACTCTGGATCCTGGCGTCAAATAACAAGCAAGTGGATATCGTTTCTTCTATGTTTATGTCAAATAGACATCAAAGCAAACTGGATCGACCAACGTACAGCTGAGATTGCATTAGTGGCCTTAGTGGTGGAAAACGCAATATATGCACTGCCGTGGTTGACTTTAATTTCCTGATCATTTGCTCACACGACGTGTGTATCTTTTCGATATATTTGTAATAACTCGCTATAATTAACAGGCGGCATACCTGTTATAGCCAAATGTCTAATGTTTAGAATAAGCAGGGACAGAGCGTACAAAATCAGAGTTTGGTTGAAGATGGCAGATTATGCAAATATCTGTCGGTGAATTATTGCAAATAAGGTAAGAAACAAGTAAAGAAACAAGTAAATCTAAAATAATACCATATTGAAATAATACCCGTTAATTGCATAATTTATGTTATAAGTTTTGTAGGTAAGAATATTTGTGAGATCAGAAATAATTGAATATTCAATGTTCTTTCATACGACGATTTCCATCCCTTAACTGCAAATTATTTAATTTCATTATTCACCCAATTGAAGTTGTGTCTCGATGAAGCGATTATTCAAAATTATTATTCAAAATTATTCAAAGACATTTATGATGATTTCAAATATGGTCTCCTGCAACTTTCACCTTGAAGTGAATAAAAAGTACTAGCTGGTATCATGAAATACAGAAATAGCCTGTAATCACTCAAATGAAAGCTCTAAACGTATTTATTATATGGCATTACAACAAACACAAGACACAACCTGTTCATTATAGCGCATTACAACAAACACGAGACATTATACGAAAGCTGTTTTAATGTTGACCCTTCGTCTGCGACGCTGGGTCAACATAAAAACAGCATTTGTATAATGTCGTGAGTTTACAATAGTTTTTAATGAGTTTCATTCAAAATTATTGTAGCCCGTGGTGCAGAAATGAAACAGAGGATGTTTATTGTTCTCATTCATCTGAAGCTGACAATGAGCTGCCTCAAATGAATTAAAAAAAAATATATTTTATAATTGACAAAAAAATGTGATTAAGTTAATAGCTTCGACTGACGATTTGATAAATTCCAGTCACTCTTTTGAAAAGTTCATCAAAGTCGCTAAGCCAATAAAACGCTGATCACGACTATATAGTCGTTTTTCTATTAGCCGGTTAAATCACAGTTATTGGGAATAAAATGAGTGCTTGAACATCAATGTCCCATTTATTTATTCTTTGATTCATCCATTCATCTGTTGCTTGCTTGTTTGTTTGCTCCATTCAGCATTCCACACAGAAAAAAACATCTGGTTGTTCTCTCAAAAATCTTAACTTAGCGCGCACTTGACGCATTTTTTAGCATTTACTAAAAAGCGAAATCAGTCAGTTAGCCATCTTTAAAACGCAAATGGAAGGACACCACAAAACCGAGCTAATTTTTTTTTTTTCAGAATTCATCCGGTCGGGCATCCGGCAGTGCCGGTGTCACGCCATATTAGGCATCCCCTAGATATTAGGCTTCCCTTCCGGTTCTGCGCAAGAAGGCCCCTAATATGGTCATAGTGAGACAGCTGTGTGTCTCATGGTAAATGATCAGCAGATGTATATATTATATATTTTATTGCTAGTTGAACAAAAAGCCTACATGACTTCTGCAATTGCAATATTGCAATCAATGATAAATTGGACACAAATATATTATCAAATATGTAATACACACACTTGTTGAAATTCAGCAGGCATAATCATACTAATATTACAGCAATCTTATTAAATTATACACAAATTTATTTTAATTCATAATACATACTATTTAGTAAATTGGAATAGAAATGTCATTCATCATTGTTTACTACATCTTCACTTGTGAATATTACCAATATTTATCAGAAAATTATTCTTGATAGTCTTAAGTAAAACATACCACATTATTATATTACACTACTGTAATTTGAACATACTATGTGTTATTTATATTATAAGGCCTTGGCAACAAGAAATATAATAAAAGTATATAATTAATATATGTTATAATAAATATAAGATATAGTTAGATTAGGCGTCCCTTCGCCATAGTGTAGTGTGTTCAGTGAGAGTGCATACAGAGGGGTGCTTAATTTTGCTGACAAGTACAAGCACGCCAACACCCTGGCAAGACCTTGGCAAGCCGTTGTCAAATTAGACATCCCCTTAGTCACAGTGTGGTGACAGTCCTGGTTAGGGGAGCTTAATATCGCTGGCTTGGCAAGTCGTTTTTAAATTTAACATCGCATAGAATAACAAATTGTAACCGAAACTATTAGCCAATATAAAAACACAAAATTATTAAAATTCAGCGAGCGTAATTATACAAATATTTCAGAAATATATCATGTCGATTTTTATTTGATTTTAACGAAGCATACGTCTACATAGACTTCCCGTCATCAATAAATATCTTTCTACCTATATTTGACATTCCAAATAGAGAGATCGCATTGTTAAAGCAATATAGTGCACTAATGTGATCCAAACATATCACATGTTAATTATGTTATCATGGCTTGACACTAAGCAGATAAATGAAAGAAGATAATTAACGCGCATTTGTGTGCTATTAAGCATCATAATCAGCGTTGTTCGTATGGTTATACATGTATTTTAAGCCAGTTTTATTTCTGATTTTTTTTTTTAAAAATAAATACTATTTAATAACATGTTTAGTCCCCGACATCACAAGGGTTTGCTATTGTTAGTCACCCCCCTCCCCCTCCCAGCTCACGAGGTGTTGTTTCTACTGTAACGTGTGATGGCATTGCCAAAGAACAAAAAGGTGACATCGGCGTCTATGCAACATAGCGTTATAATGTCCTTATCTAAACGATTAACCCTAGGCGACCAAGCGGATGAAAATTTATTTACAAATGTATTTACAGGTATCATACAATTATTCCAACAGTATTAACATAATTATTATTTATTATTTTATTGCAGTACATTTCAGTGAGTAAATAACATTTATAAATATGATTTCACAGCAAATATATAATATATTCACACTCATAGTAGCATATTATACTGCCATCACAACAACATTAAGTATATTATTTACTTTCACATATAAAATACAAATTTCACAATATAGGTAATCTATTACAATATCATGTTCATTCAATTCAGTTTAACAACAGTTTAGTGTATTAACATTCCTAATAGCATACAAAACTGACCATCACAATATTAAAGATACAATTTTAATACAAGGCAAAGTACATATCATAAGAGCAAAATATTTTACATAATATTATCAACATTCATTTAAAATTATCAACATCTAATACATTTATAATATGAAGCGTCTTCAGCGAGGTTATTACATTTTTTATGAATTTTCTTCACTATTTTCTGTCCTGGCTCGAATTCAAATGATTTATATCCTTTGTTTTTCTTAATGGCATACCATTTCTTCAACTTGACCATTTGTCTGTGGGTGATAAGCAGACGTCACTAGATGTTTCACTTTGAATTTTTTGTAAATTTCTTCCTTATAGCGTAGTAAAGTACCATAGTTAAAAGTGCAACATATATTAGACAAATGGGTATGATTTTCCTTTTATTAAATTATTGAGTATAACATGTGCATAGGCCTAATATTAGCTATCATCAGACATTTGTCAAATTACATTGACATGATCCCAGGTGTTTAATCTGCTTGCATTAATAAAGTGATGGCATTTTCAGAGTTGTCAGTCATGACACCTTCGGTGGAAACAATCGCACTTGCGAACCGTTGACAGCTCACATATGTGGCTATTATATCTGGCACTCACAAGCCGTTGACATCTCACATGTCGCTGTTACGCTTAATTGCCGTATATGTGCACGCACGTATGCTGACAAATATTTTCACGCACTAATAATCAATTATATGCCGTAACAAAAAGATATTTCTACTTTTTCAAACCCATGAAATATTGCATAATAGCAATTGTGTACATGTTGGCCTTATCGGGTTAATTTTCTAAAATCGAATCACCATATACTTGACATATAACATAATAGCATGACATATAATAGCATGACATGGCTTCACCATGATAAATATTTTTAATAATATATTTCAAATTATACTTACAAAGTACATGTATGCCAGCCGCCCTAATGAATATATTTTACTTTTAAAAATTTGCAAAGTCAACATGCAATTTGATATGGCATCAATCTATGTTATGTATTTAATACATTTGTAAAGCTTTAAAGTTTATTAAAAATAAAAAGAATAAGAAAATTTATTATCCACTCCGTAATAAATTTCAAAATAAAGCACTAAATCTACTTCAAACATAACACTCCTATGACGCAATGCTCACACCTTTGGCTTCCACAGCTACTGCACCCTCTCATGTTGATCAGACAAAGAAAGAGGTGTGATAACACCCCGCCTTAATGAAACCCCCGCCGCAATTAACACTTGTGAGCCCATGACTGACGCGTATTGTCAATAATGTATCCACGGGTGCCATGGGTACAGCGGATAACAGTAATTAAATACGGGAATACATTTAATTATCTGAAAACTACAAATATTTTACAACATGATATTCATATAGAATTTTATAATTGCAACTATGAAGAGTGTATTTGTGTCAAATTTATTTATTGTTTTTGGCAACCAAAGGGTGACTCAACGTGGTCCACGGCGGTTTACGATATGTATGATCAGTTAACGATATGTATCTCAAATAGGAACTTTGTTTATTAAGAGAATTATGCCTAGGTATTATAACCCAGCAAACACGATGTCGTAGACGTTGGGCCAACATTTATCCTGGAAGAACATCATTGCGTAATGATTACGGTTGAATATAATTTTTTAATCAGAAAAAAGACATGACAAAATATGTTTTATATTACTTTTCTTTCTAAAATAATACTTAATTTTAATTTATATCTATCGCAACCTTAGTAGCATTTTTTATTTTGACAATCGATAATGAAGTAGTGGGTATTGGTTTGTTCATACAAGCCAGCTTGCACGGGACGAGGGGGATGTCTAATTTGGCAACGACTTGCAAGGTCTTGCCAGGGTGTCGGCGTGCTTGTACTTGCCAGCAAAATTAGGCACCCCTCTGCATGCGCTCTTACTGAATGGCCAACTCTACACTGTGGCGAAGGGGATGCCTAATTTAACTATGTCTCATACTTATTAACCTTGTAAAGCATTCCCTGTGTAAAGATCGTTAATATATAATCTAGAATATAAATATATGTCAATGTGAAAATTATCGTTGTTATTCTAATAGACTAAAAAACATGGCGGGGGAATCTAATTTCCCACCATCTGTCTTGTTCTTCTTATTGGAATATTAAGCATCCCCTCATTTGTCTAGAAATTGATAGTATTCTAGCGACCACCAGCTGGGATATGGATTATACTTTGTAACCCATTGGTTAACATAATTCACTTCAAGTGAGTGCAAAACTATGTTTGCTACTAATAAAACTAAGTATTAAAACTAAGTCATTTTAAAAGAGAATAATATGTAAGTGTGGTGGATTGATCAAGACACCTTTGTGTGACTTCCGCTGCGTAGTCACTTTCTGCGCATGCCCGCACAGTCACGTGACTTTTCGACTTGTCAGGGATGCCTAATATATGGGGATGCTTAATATTCGTTGACGCTGGCACTGTGGTGAACCCTGTCCATTCATTCGTCTGTTCGTTCGTTCAGTCGATCGTTCATTCATTCATTCGTTCATTCATGTGTTCATTCATTCATTCATTCATTCATTCATTCATTCATTCATTCATTCATTCATTCATTCATTCATTCATTCATAAATTTATTCATTTATTCATTCATTTATTCAATTATATATTCATCATTCATTCATCTATTCATCTGTTGCTTGCTTGCTTGCTTGCTTTCTGGCTTGCTTTCTTGCTCCATTCATTCCTTCGTTCGTTCGTTCGTTCGGTAGATCGTTCATTGATTCATTGATTTATTCATTCATTCATTCATTCATTCATTCATTCATTCATTCATTCATTCATTCATTCATTCATTCATTCATTCATTCATTCATTCATTCATTCATTCATTCATGTATTTATTCATTCATTCATTTATTTTTTCATTCATTCATTTATACATTCATTCACTCATTCATTCATTCACTCATTCATTCATTTATTTGTTGCTCGCTTGCTAATTACTTAATTCCTTCGTTTGTTTATTAACGTGTGTTCGTTCGTTAATGTTCGTTGGTTGATTCGTTGGTTGGTCCGTTCGTTCGCTCGCTCATTCTTTGTTTGTTTCAAAGGTAAGCACTGTTCACTTCGGCATTTTTTGCATGACTAATACGGGCATCAGTCTTCTGAAATATTAATTAACTGGCAGTAGGCATAGGTCTGGGGCTACACTCACACTCAGTGCTCTGTCTTTACGGGTGGCAGTGAAGGCATATAGCGTGATATTGTGACTGGTATTTCTGTACCAGCTTACAACACAAAAAACCCACAAAGTCTGCCGAATCGACCAAAATAATCACACATATCATATTGTTACAAAACAAGAATCGTTGCGTTGGAAATAAAATTCGTTGACTGAAAAAGAGATCCCCACAATAAAGTCTCCACTCTTTATATAATACTGGGATATTTGATAAAACAGGTGACATGCAACCACTTCACTAACCCAACCCCTAGCGCCCTGACCATAGCTCACCTACATACAGAAACAATAGAGTCGACCACTTCACTAACCCAACCCCCAGCGCAGTGACCCTAACATGATTCTAACCTCGAGAATCTATTAATAAATGAAGGGAGTACCAGCAGACCCCCCATCCCTTTCGAACCCCCCTTCCCCACTCAAACATTCCTGGTGGAAAACCCACCGTCCAGCCCTTAACCCTTTCAGCGCGGGGACAGTCTTTATACGCCAGTATCTGAGGTCTGCAGACGTCAGATTCTGGCGTATAAAGACTATATGTTGATGTGTTAGATATATGTTTTCAAATTGAAAAAAACACCTTTGGTTTCCGTAGTTTATACAAAAATATTACAGCGTTGTAAGGGTTATTGTAATGATATGGTTTCCAGACGTAACATTAATTTTTAATGTAAAGTTTAAAATAACATTTTGTTTTGTTTCAGATACACTAACAGCCACCTTCCTGTCACGTGATGAATAACCATGGTAACAAGGAGAGTCACGTGACACCACGTGGCGGTGATGGGAGTAGTTCCTGTCTTTCCTATGAGGGTTCTGATGTGGCCTACCTAGAGGTCAGTGACCCCTGGGAGTACACATCCGGGTTTTATGAAGGTGAAGGTAACCAGTTCTCCCCTCGCCACGGCTCTCCTGACATAGAGCTACTCACGGATGAGTACTGCTCCGGCCTGGCGGGAAGAGATATCCTGGTTATAAGGCGTAATGAGGGTGTGGGCGGCTCATACGCTCACGGCAGGGAGTATGTGTACAATGGCAGCTCATACCCTAACTCACTCACATCATCTCCCAGACAGCTCTACTCTAACTACACAGAGTCCGTGGCTCTCGACTCTGACAGCGCCGGCAGCAGGAATGGTACGAGTAGTTCTGATGTGGACCACGGGGTGGCGCCACACCCTCCCAGCGATGGCGGGGAGAGGATTCTCAGTCGGAGGCAGTTTCACCGTGCTAATTTTATACCAGCTCGCTACCCGGCTCGCATGCACGAGGATAAGTTTTCAAAGGCTAAGAAGGTGTTCCGTCTTCCAGCCAGTCTGAACCCGAAGTCACGTTATGGGAAGGAAGCCAGGGTTCAAAGTGCAAAGGGCGATGGGAAGCGCCCCCAGAGGCGAGAGTGGAAAACAATGCCTAAATATCCGCCTCGAGCCAGGCATGCGGAGACAGAGTGTCATATACTGCGATTGGTGGACACGCTACATATAGGGTGTCAAGCGGAGCCTGAGATGACGGGTGCAGGAGTGCAGTGTGTGGCTCAGATGGCGGATGCCTCCAGTCAGTATCCTAAAGTAAAGAGGCGCGACACTGCCACGCAAAACACCAAACAAACCTGTGACGTCAGCTGTCAAACGACACCCGACGTGAGACATCAGATGACAGAGACGTCAGTCAGGATCCTCTACCAATCAGAAGTCAATACACGACATAACTGGACACAGTGGGAACCTCCCACGGACGGTGAAGGGGCGGAGTTAACAGATAAATATTTAGAAAAGGTGGAGCCGACATCTCAGATTGTGGAGCTGGGATCTGAATATTCAAAAAAGGAGGAGCCAGAATCAATTTATTGTTCAGAAAGGGTGGAGCCCAACTCATCTAATTATTCAGGAACACAGCCAAGGAAAGATTCATCTAAATACGATAATGTAGAATCACACAAAGAGGTGGAGCCTCGGGATACGGAGTCTGATGATTCGGCCTGGTCACAATCTGAGGAGGAGGAGTCAGCATCTACACTCTCAGAGGGGGCGGAGCCTGGGTCAGAGGGGGCGCGGCATGAATCAAAGGGGGCGTGGCCTGAATCAGAGGAGGCGGAGCCTCAATCAGAGAGGGCGTGGCCTGAATCAACATCCCAGTCAGGGAGGGGAAAACCCGTATCTAAACGTAATTATGAAGGGTCAGCTCCACAACACACAGAAGGGGCGTTACCTGAAGCTATGCCCCATACAGATGAGGTGTGTTTGACCTCTGTAACAGAGAATTTGACCCCTAAAACATGTGACGCGGAAATCCAGTGTACACGCCCCACGCCGCGTGTTCTGGCTCCACCCACCATCTCTATCACTCCCCCGGTAACAGAAGAAGACTTGTATGAGGATTCATTCACTGACACCGACAGTGACTACAATGGATAAATATCTCAGCGACACTGACAGTGGCAGTGACCATAACGGATAAATATCTCAGCACTAACAGTGGCAGTGACCATAACGGTTAAATATCTCAGCACTGACAGTGGCAGTGACCATAACGGGTAAATATCTCAGCACTGACAGTGGCAGTGACCATAACGGATAAATATCTCAGCACTGACAGTGAATACAATGGATAAACATCCCAACATAATCAACCACAATGGATAAATGCCTTGGTGGACACAACATGTTGACACTATCTTGGACTAGTGTCTCAGTCTACAGAGATAAACAGACAACCTTTTGCACTCGTGACACCAGTATCTGTAGAATGCAGACACTGGTATCTTTGACTAGTGTCTCAGTCTATCAGAGATAGACATACAAGACTCTGATCCTATTTTGGGCTAGTGTCCCAGTCTATCAGAGAAAGACAGACGACTTTGTACTTGTGACACCAGTTTCTGTAGAATGCAGACACTGGTGTTGACCTATTGAGCGGCTAATACGCATCGTCAGTGGTTCACAGCTTTGTGGTGTCTCGTGGGTTTCATGGATGGTTGCCTGGTGTAATAGACGACAGCACCCCTAGTGTTATTTATGATAGAACCGCCAAAAATCTCAAGTGGATGTCACTGCTCAATCAGTGTTACTACCCAGCAAACAAATGCCATCTACACTTACAGACACTGCTTAGATTGTTAGCTTCCCGTCAATAATCACAGCTGTCTGGGTTGTGGCAGGTTGATTTCAGCTGTCAATCAAAGCTCACTGAATCTGACAATTCTAACCAATCCCTGATCTGTGGTTGACCAACTCCCACCATTTCAACCTGGTGACTATTATTTGCAAACCCAAGCAAAAGATCAGTGTGTAAGCCTGCCCTTCCTCTTGGGGGTGTATTGTGTTTTCTCAACAGTATTCAAAATGAAACAGAATGAGCTGATCAAGACTTTAACATACTTTTTCAAATTCAATAAGCCTTTGATTTCTATAGTATAAATATATTGAATTATTTCAGCACTATAAGGCCACAATGTTTTTTCCTCTGTTTTAGATGAGCGCAAGCATTAGATTAAGGCCGGGCATTACTAATAAAAAACATGTATTTTTTTCTGCCCAGCGCGCGCATTGAATTGTTGCCGATTTTCGAGAGAAAAACATTTAATTTTGGTAGATAAAAAAAAAAATTCCGAAAAAAAAACAAGTTCATTTTAGAAAATAAAAAAACTTTTTTCCAGCTTTGTTTTTTTTGCTTGTTTTTTTCGTCGCCCTCATTAACTTTATTTAAAATAGGTCATTTTTTTATTTTGTCGCCCTCATTAACTTTTCCAGAATTTTGTCCAATGTTTTTTTTATTTGGTCGCCCTCATTAATTTTTCCTAATATAGGTGGAATGTTTTTTTTCCCAAATGATTTTTTTTACCGCCCTCCCTCATTAGATTCTGGATTTTTTCTGATCTAAAACAGAGAAATAAAAACCACTGGCCTAAAAGTTATTGCACTGGATTAGATCAGCGGCACGCATCATGTGATCAACACTTAAGTGCCATGATCTAGACAATGGTATTCCATAGGGACCTTTAGGCAAATCAACTACGATTACGATCTCAAGCAAAACTAAAGCAAACTATGCACTGCGTCTATAATATCTATTCATTTTGCACAATTGCCAAGCTATTTGGTGGAGGTGTTGATAATATTACAATGTATGCTCCTTTTGAAATAAAGTTTATATATAGGCCTATATATATATGTATGTACCTAATTATATTTCATAACAGTTCAGAGACGACAGTAAGTCCTTGATTTCCATCATCTGCCAAAAGAGTTAATGTTTTTGGTCGTGTTGGTGTGTCTGTTTGTTTATCTGTCAGCAGAATTATTTACAAAGTAATGAATGGATTTCCATTGACCTTTTACCAAGACAAGACAAGAAAAATTTGTCAAATTTATTTTGATGTTCAAAATGAACATGCGTACCAGAGGTGTGTCTCGGCTAATGAACACTCCACCCATGGGGATGACCCGGATCGCGCGGCGAAGGTTTGCAGTCCCTGGCCTTCTTGTTTAACCCTTTCAGGCCTGAATTTACCATTGTCATCTTTATCCACTACAAGCCGCGAATTGCTGTCGCAATTCTCGACTTGTAGTGGATAAAGATGACTTGAAATGAGTGAAAAATTGAAGAAAATTGCCATGTATTGGCAACAGTTTCTATGATTTTTTTCTTCTAAAACTCATTAGTTGCAGGAATATTAAATCTGTTTTCAGGGATGTAAAATTATGCTTTGATGCATCGTGGGGGCTTAAAGGGTTAAAGTAATATTACTGCGTGCATCCTCAGTGTTAAACCGTTCCACCGCAAAACAAAACTATAATTGTTTTAATCCGTTTAAAGGGACTCAATCAGGCTAAAATCATAAAAGATCGGTAATTTTATTTTGGCTTCTTAATATGACCATATGATGTAAACCCGTCCATAGACTAGAAGTGCAAAAGTTTTTTAATTTTTGTGCTGCGCATTTACCAGTTAAGCGAGATATATAGAGACGAAATTCCCCATTTCTTATTTCGGACATGGTTGTCCAAAATAAGAAATATGGGAATTTCGTCTCTATATTTAGCCTACCGGTAACTGGTAAATGCGCGGCACAAAAATTAAAAACTTTTGCAGTTCTAGTCTATGGACAAGTTTACATCATATGGTCATATTAAGAAGCCAAAATAAAATCACCGATTTTTTTATGATTTAGCCTGATTGAGTCCCTTTAAGTTGTGTGTCGCCTTAGCGAGTCGGAGACACAAACTAAAAGGGTGAAAATTTAGCTTGGTGCTTTAACCCTTTCAGTGCGGGGTTGATTCTGAAGTCTAAAGTCGATCCCCGCACTGAAAGAGTCAAATATTTGTAATGGCCGTAGACCCAAAACAATCAGAATAAACGGAAAGAGCTAATTAAGACATTAATGATGCTTTCAAATTGAAAACACGCTTTGGTCTGTATGGTTTATATAAAAATATATCAGCGCTTTAACCCTTTCAATCCTGAATTTATCTTTGTCATCTTCATCCACTACAAGCCGCGAATTGCTGCCGCAATTCTCGACTTGTAGTGGACGAAGATGACTTGAAGTGGTTAAAAAATTACAGAAAATTACCACGTATTGGTAAACCAGTTTCATGGGAATTTTCGTTTAAAACCCTTAGTTGTAGGAAAATTGAGTCTGTTTTCAGGGATGTAGAATGATGCTTTAATGCATCGTGGGGGCTTAAAGGGTTAAGGTTCAAGCCTATGTACAACCAGTGAGTAGCCTAATGTTAGTTATAATTGATATGATGATCCTTCTAGAATTCTGTGACACTCATGACCTCAACCTCCTTTGTTTTTACCGAGCTGGCTAATACAATGAAGTATGGGGGAGGGTTCTAATATAAACTTCTTTTCACCGAGTGACGTCACTGCGTTTTACAGAATGAAGTATGGGGGGGGGGGGGGTGTGTGTTATATAACCTTCTTTTCACCGAGTGACACCACTGCGTTTTACAGAATGAAGTATGGGGGGGGGGGGGGGTGTTATATAACCTTCTTTTCACCGAGTGACCTCACTGCGTTTCACAGAATAAATTAGCTGTCAGGTTTTCAACCCTTGGAGCGCTGATGTCGACCAAAATTTTATTTCAGTGGTTTCTAACCCTTGGAGCGCTGAAGTCGACTCTAGTGTTATTTCTGTGTTTTAACCCTTGGAGCTCTGAAGTCGACTCTAGTGTTATTTCTGTGTTTTAACCCTTAGAGCACTGATGTCAACTCTAGTGTTATTTCTGTGTTTTAACCCTTAGAGCACTGATGTCGACTCTAGTGTTATTTCTGTGTTTTAACCCTTGAAGCACTGATGTCGCCTATGGTGTTATTTCTGTGTTTTAACCCTTAGAGCACTGATGTCGACTGTAGTGTTATTTCTGTGTTTTAACCCTTAGAGCGCTGATGTCGACTCCAGTGTTATTTCTGTGTTTAACCCTTAGAGCGCTGATGTCGACTCTAGTGTTATTTCTGTGTTTTAACCCTTAAAGCACTGATGTCGATCATAGTGTTATTTCTGTGTTTTAACCCTTGGAGCACTGAAGTCGACTGTGGTGTTATTTCTGTGTTTTAACCCTTGGAGCGCTGATGTCGATCATAGTGTTATTTCTGTGTTTTAACCCTTAGAGCGCTGATGTCGCCTATGGTGTTATTTCTGTGTTTTAAACCTTAGAGCGCTGATGTCGATCATAGTGTTATTTCTGTGTTTTAACCCTTGTAGCACTGATGTCAACTCTAGTGTTATTTCTGTGTTTTAAACCTTAGAGCGCTGATGTCGATCATAGTGTTATTTCTGTGTTTTAACCCTTGGAGCGCTGAAGTCGACTCTAGTGTAATTTCTGTGTTTTAATCCTTGGTGCTCTGAAGTCGACTCTATTGTTATTTCTGTGTTTTAACCCTTGGAGCACTGATGTCGACTATAGTGTTATTTCTGTGTTTTAAATGATTGTTTAAATATCAAGATTTGTAAATATTTGGTCTCCAATTAAACAAATATGAGTACTTTTTAACCACTTGAGGTTGTGGATCGCGGTAGCGAGACACAACCTAAAGTGGTTGAAAATTTTAAAAAATAACTTAGCAAGATAAAGAGTTAAACCACTTTCTAGAAGTGAAAATATCTTACATCTGTAAAAATGATAAACGATGCGACCTAATTTTACAAATCCATGTGATTTCCAGTCACTTGAAGTTGTGGATCGCGGTAGCGAGACAAAACTTAAAGTGACTAGAAGTTTAAATGGAATAGCTGAGAGCTCTAGGGGCTAAACACATTGGATGAATATTCAGTGATTGTTGGGTGGTTGATTTTATAGTTATCTTTAAATTGCAAATATTGCAAGTGTAAAATAAAATAATAGTAAATTATACCGAGCAAAAATAATTGATAGTGCGACGAGATATGCGTGTGTTTTTTTCATGTAAAAACACTTCACACGCAGCTAAAAGGAGCATATTTTGACTGGCCTAATTGTTATCATGAGTAGTCAGCAGCTCTAGTGTTACTCACTGATCAACAGATGGTCGTCATAATAGCATCTCGTGTGCATCATATGCTGATAGATGAAAGCTGATATATTATTTATAGCCACTTGACAATATGATTTTCAGATCGACAGATGTTGGGAGCAGTGCAGTGTCAGACAGAATAGCCTGACTCTTCAGGTGTTCGGGCTGAACAGCTTATATTGCTAAAGAAATACGCTTGGTGATTTCTACTGTCATCTATTAAGAATCAAATTTAGCTAACCGTACACAATCATTAAATTGTTATATTATTATGAAGCATAGTCATATATATCGCAAATTGGACCTCTACTGATAATTCTTCTGAACCAAATCCCGGCCCAAGTTTAGTATTCCACCCCCTTATTTAAATAATTAGTGAATGACGGATTTGATTGACTGATTAAGTCATGTGACAGGCTGAACCACTCTACCATTGGTCGAGAGTAGAATACTATACTTGGTCCAGTCTTCCAAAACGGAAGGCCTAGTTAGCCGTAGGCCTAGTTAACCGTAAACCTAGTTATTTTTTTGTTTTGATGCAAATGTTAATCGTTTGAGAATTGACTTCTTTATAACAGGATTAAAAGAGTAAAGTTAGGCCTAGTAGGTCTGAACACAAATGGCTATTTCTTCCATAAATGCACCGACTCTCTCCATCCACTAACACTTTGCCTGCTGATCAGCTTAATCCCTGTTATTAGCCGATCAAATCACTGTTATTGGGAATCAAATGAGTGTTTAACCCTTTAGCTTAGTCGTGCAATGTTTTTGCACAAATAGATCTACTTCCCGCGTTCGAATTTATCCAAGCTATTAGGAAAATACACATGTGGTATAAATTTCAGCGCGGCACTCTCCAAAATGTTGAATCTGAAAATTGTGGATCTAAGAAAATAAATCTCAGAAAAAAAACAAATGTGAAATACTCAATTTTTCTTCACTTTTGGCCCTTATAAGAAATTTAATGTACATAACAGTAACTTGGAGAACGGGAAGTGGTGCAATGGCTACAGCGCCTGCCTCGCCAGTCATGCATGCGTCCAGGTTTCGAACCCCGCTGTTCCCATGAGGTTTTCTGAGAAACAACATTGTTTCTCCCTTCTCAATGTGACTAGGCGATCACGCTGATAGCGGCCTCGTCGAGTTAACGCTTACAGCGTGGGGATCGACTTTAGTCGTCAGAATCTGACGTCTCTATAGACGTCAGATTCTGACGACTAAAGTCGATTCCCGCACTGTAAGAATTAAAATAGTTATAATTACCGTAGACCCATAACATAGGTTTTCAAATGAATTGGAAAGTGATAACTAAGACATTTATGATGTTTTCAAATTGAAAAAACCCTTTGGTCTCCATGGTTTATTATAAAAATAATCAGCGCTTAAAGGGTTAAGGTTGGTAATTTCGTACAAGGCCCCGCGCTGCTCACTCCTCACACAACAGTAACCTGTCGCAAATAGTAGCGGACGGACGGACGAACAGGTGAGGACAACAGGCTCTAAACCAAACTTGAACGCAGCACCCAAAAAAAAAAAAAAAAAAAATCAACCGGACACAAGAGTTCAACAATAGAATTCAAGTTTATTACAATTACTTTGAAAGACAAACATTCAATTAAATAACAGATAGGTTTTGTTAGGCTCACAGTTCATATGGGTCAACTAGCTTTGGGTGGAATGTTAATTTGCTCTGAGCTATTACTTTAAATTTTTGGTCACTTGAAGTTGTGGATCGCGGTAGTGAGACACAACTTCATGTGAATAAAAAATTTCTAGGATTTTTAAAGTTATGTCACAATGTATATCAATAGCACAGACATAATTCACCTTTAGAAACTGGTTGCGCAAGTGCTAGACATAATGTACCTTTAGAAAAGTGCTAGTCATGACACAGAAAGATATAACTGTACATTAGTCGACATCAGTGATAAAGGAGCCAAATGTGGTATTGTAAAGTAAATCATTTGTCAGAGTCAAAAGTGTGAGTCAGGCGAGCACATTTTTTTCTTAGGCAGATTTTTTTTTTTACTTGCAGAAAACATTTCTATTTGCTCACATGACCGAAAATCATTCCAGGCAAATACATTTGCGTAAGAAGGGCGCATTCTATGCGAATAGCCCACTTGCTTTAGCCATTTCCTGGGAGATTTCCCCGAGACCTGAGGTGGGTGGTCATGATTTGCCGAGTACACTTTGTGGGCCCACACAGATTGGGTCTCCCAAAATATAATTATTATGGTTCAGTGTAGCAAAGCGACCCAACTGCTTTAATATTTTCCATTTACTTAACCCTTTCAAGCCTGAAGTTACCATTGTCATCTTCATCCACTACAAGCCACGAATTGCTGTCGCAATTCTCGACTTGTAGTGGATGAAGAGGACTTAAAGTGGGTGAAAAATTAATGAAAATTGCCATGTATTGGTAAACCAGTTTCATGGGAATTTTCATTCTAAAACCTCTATTTGTAGGAAAATTGAGGCTAATTTCAGGGATGTGAAATGATGCTTTAACCTTTTCACTACCATACATGACGGAAATTTCCATCGTCATTCGTCAGTGAATGTAACCATAAAATGACACAAATTTTCGTCAAATATATACTACATTTATGTATTTTTCGTCATTTGAAGCTGGAAATTGCGTTAGCAATTCCAGCTTCAAATGACGAAAAATAGAACTCCTAAACCAGTATATCTGGATCCTGGCATGCACCCCGGCCTGGAAGTCAAAGGGTTAAGGCATCGTGAGGACTTAAAGGGTTAAGACTATGAAAAAATATTACTATCCATGAAAAATAGACATTACTCAAATTCCAACAATCGCCAAATGTAAACACATGTTGGTCCACGGTTTACGACCATGGCCCAAGATGACACCAGCATCGGGCTTACATTTTGTGTTTGCTGGGATTTATTCATTATAACAAGCAGTACATTATGTCAAAATCCTTTAACCCTTTGAGTGCGGGCGACGCTTTTAAGCGCATTCATACTGTTTTTCCACAACTAAAATTTGACAGAAATTGAACAAATATGCATGTATAAATCTTGAGTAAAGCCCCCATTGTGAAATTTAGCAGGTTTAATTTTTAAGTGAGTAGGTATTTTCCTTTCATTTGAAGTTGGCAATTGCGTGAGCAATGCCAACTTCAAATGAAAGGAAAATGTTAAGTAGTAATGAAGCACTTAAAGAGTTAAAAGCATTAATCATTTCATTAACTATATATATGCATCTGACATGAAATATATCACCCATTGCAGTATCAACTTGCTCACAAACATCTCTATATATGCGTTTGACAAGACAAGTTTTAAACTTTTTTTGATTAAGCAATTTTGAGAAGCACATATCTTTTTTCTCCAGATCTTTACTATTCAAAAGTGGAGATTGCATATATTCAACCACTACCAATAGTATGTTCTGAAATGATCTAGAAAGTCTACTCTCTCCAGTTCATGTTCTCAACATTTAAATCATAGAAAAAGGCCCAAGGTGTGGTTGAAAACTACTTGAGCAGCCATTATTGCTATTAAAATTAATATTCATTTTTTTGTTATTATTCAATATAATATTATACAATAATAAATATTTCAAGGTTTACCAGCCAACACGTAAAGTTGATCCAAAGTCCATCTAATGTTGGCCTGCCATTATCTTAACATTGTGTTAATATCGCGTGCACTTTTACCATGCACCACACTCTTGCTGGATACAGCCACATTATAAACTATCACATTAAGAAATAATTAAATGTCATAAATAGTGTCATTAACCATTTTAATAGCCAGGTGCATCAATGCTATTGCTCATTCATTCAGCTTGGCGCAACTCACACATCAAACAGAATGAAAGTGACCTGCTCATATAACATACTGTAGGCCTAGTGTAACATCTCCAATGAGAGATTAACATGCATTTATTGTGGGGGATTATAGCAAAATAAAAGCCAGAAACGAGTTAGGATTGGGTAATATTACTGATTATACTTGGCACGATGAATGTCTAGCAAGTGTCTCTGAGTTTTGGTAGTTCAATGTATGCAGTGCTACATTAAGGTAACTGATAGATAATAAATCAAATCAAACCAGGAGATCTCCCGGCAAATTAATACACTTCCTGGCACATGTAATAAAATACACTGACCCAAATAGAAACTGCACTGACCCATATCCATATGACACACCCAGTAAACACAAAACATGTGCATAGCATTCATACAACGTCAGCATTGTATACATATTTATACAAATTTCTTGTGTTTACTGGGCATTCAGATATGTTAAAACCTTCACCCTTAGAGCACTGAGCAAGAAATTTAAATTTTCAGCCACTTGAAGTTGTGTCTCGCTGCCGCGATCCACAACTTCAATTGACTGAAAATTTCTATTATTTGTGAAATTTAAATCTCAACATATATCAGTGTTTCAAAATTGAAGGCATATTTTATTTTTAACAACTGGTTATCAGGGGCTATACAGATGCTAATAAAAAAACAGAATGTCTACTGTAGTCGTTAAAGTGTTAATCATGACTTATTAATCTGTTTTCTTAGTAGATCAAATCACTGATATTGAGAATGGAAAGAGAATGGAAGATTTCCAAATGTTTGATACAAAATTAAACAAATATGATAAATTTTCAAACCCTTGACGTTGTGGGTCACAGTAGCGAGACACAACTTCAAAGTGGGTGGAGATTTAAATTTTATTTATATTTTTAGCACTTTTAAGGGTTAAGATCTTGCAGACAAAAAAAACAATTAAATTCATGACAATAATATAACTTCCTGTAAAATGTAGTTCAAATTTCTAACGCCTACACAGTCCATAATTTGACTGTGAATTCAGAAATGTTTTATTTGGAGCTCATTTGCTCACAGTATTTTTTAAACATACAAAAAGGAATTTAGAAGCGAATTAAGTCCATATCTGATGACAATTTGAATGATCATATTAATAACAATTATATTTATATGGTAGAGGATCGCTTTCGCATAGATTCGCCACTGAAGAATGGTTTATTACAGAATCACGATACAATCAACACCTGGACATTTCTCAAATTGACACAACACCAAAAAAACACAATATATAAAAAATATGTTCACAAAGTATTTTTTAAGTACAACTTCAGTTTTTTACAGATGTCACTGACACATACATTTAAATAACTTTAAATACATTTAAATAACCTTCGAGCTTCTATAACCGGATTCACATTCACAGCTGTGAATGAATTTAGATGATTTCTCATTCAAATACATACTACCTATCATGGAAATTGGACGAAATTATAGTTAGTATTACATAAGTTAACATATAACCATTCACCACTGATTACAATTCAATTGTTATTGGGAATTAAATGAACATAAAAATTGGCAATTCGTTTGTGTCAATCAAATTGAACAAATATTTTCACCCACCTTCAACTGTGGGTCGTGGTAGTGAACACAAGTTCAAATGTAAATAAATATTACTTGGCGAGCAAATAGTTCTTGTGAATGCGGGTGTAGAATATAGAATCTTCATTATAATTAATTCACAAAATATTCACAAATGATAACTATCAGAGCACATACAACTCAGTGTCGGCATGAAATTCAAGGAACGGTGTGCACAAGAATACAGGCATTATTTCCGTTTGTTCGTATAAAAAAAAACATGTCGTTTCCAAGGCTGAATACGTAGAAACAACAGGAGTGTGAAAAAAAATTCATTTAAAAATCTCATTTCATGGAGGACTTTGCATAAATTTTATTCACTTGAAGTTGTGAATCGCGTCAGCTAAACACAGCTTCAAGTGAATTCAAATTGTATAACTTGGCAGCTGACCCTTGCAGTGATGGGATCGACTGTAGTCGACAGAATTTGACGTCTGTGGACGTCAGATTCTGTCAACTAAAGTCGTTCCACGCACTGTAAGAGTAAAAAATATTTCTAATGACTGCAGACCCATAACATAGGTATTCATATGAATCAGAAAGAGCTAACGGAGACATTTTATGATTTCAAATTGAAATAAACCTTTTGGCCTCCAGGATTTTTACAAAATTAATTCAGGGCTCCAAGGGTTAAATCATGCCTGTACCACAATTCAGGTGTGTTGTGGTGTGCGATCACCTGAGATATGGAGTATAGACATGTAACTTTCAAGTGGGGAAGAGTACACATAGATAGATCAATAACGTTACCATTTTATAGTTTTTATTCACGTACATTCTTGTATTTTTAGCATCTTTGAGATCTGCATGACAGCAAAACCTTCACCTACTGGATGATTGTATACAGCATGTGACACAGGAAAAAGCCTTTTAAGGCAGGTGGCTGCTCGTAGGAGGCTTATTTGTACAGTAAAATCTTCTATGAGCAGCCACTCTTATGAGCAGCCAACCACTTTTGGCCTTTCCCCAAAATGGCATTTCCTATACAAATGAACCTCCTATGAGCAGTCACCTGCCTTAAAATGCCAAGGGTGGCTGCTCATAGCAGGTTCTATTGTAATGGCGTCATAATAATAGTGTCATTCCCTGTCAACTGTGAATTAGGAGGTTCGACTAAATTCAAGAACTTTTCAAGGACCTTTCATGTGAAAGCAACATTATTCCGAGCACAGAATTATATTTTCAGTATCGCAGCAAACCTGCTTAGAGGCAACTTTGCTGAGATACTGTAAAATAATTTACAGATAATAATACAATCACTGCCGAGCTCCTGAATATCCCATTTCCATGCAGTCAAAAGGCCTTAAATATTTTTTTTGAAATTCAAAATTTTGAGGGGTTTTCAAGCACTGGTACAAACCCTTCCCGATTACCAGGGAATAAAAATAAAAAAATTACAAATGTGTTTTGAAAAATAAAATCCTCATTTTCAGGATTTTTTGCAAATTAAATGTATTCAAAATACACGCGATGACACATTACGATGACACATTACGATGACACATTACGATCATTACGGTGGGGCTATTACCTCTGCCTGAAACCTTCTCTTTTATCAGGCGGTCATGCCTGGGCTATACAATGTCATAATGGACTGATGGTGAGATGGTGGTTGAAGTCACTATGTTAGTTTGGGTTACATAGTTTACATGAGAACAGTACCAATGTTGGGTTAATGTTGGCCCATCGTCTACGACGCTGGCCCAACATTAACCCAGCATTGGCTTGTTGAGCAGACACGATGATTGGTGCATGGGGCCCAATGTTGGGTTAATGTTGGCCCAGCATCTACGACGCTGGCCCAACATTAACCCAACATTGGCTTGTTGAGCAGACACGATGATTGGTGCATGGGGCCCATCCTGCTAAGAAGCATAATCCTTTCAACCTAATGAGATTTACAAATCAATCCCACATAGAAAGAACTGATAATGAATAATGGTCATAGACCAATAAAATAGGTGTCCACATAGTGAAGATTGGCACATGGCCCAATCCAAATAGTGATCTTCACTTTTCAGTGTGGCGATCACTTTTGATGTCAGAATCTCACTTTAAAAGTTGATCACCGCTCTGAATCGCAACCCTTTCAGTGTGGGAATCAACTTTTGATGTCAGATTTTGATGTCACAGTCGATCTTAATCATCCTAAATTTTCTAATGGAAAATCAAGATAATCTGAATCTTCTTAGCGAGATGGGCCACAGATCACAGGTCGTTAACGATACTATACCAGAGTAGAATACGAGTGAAATCTGAGCGAAACTCGGGAGAGATTGCAAGTAGAACACGAGTTGAAAGAACCCAAATGAGCCTTAAGAGACACATGACTGGAACCCAGTGACATGTGTACAAAAATAGTAACAAGAAAGGTGCCCATTGTGCCCACATGAGGTGCCCATTGTGCCCACATGAGGTGCCCAGTGTACCCACATGAGGTGCCCAGTGTACCCACATGAGGTGCCCATTGTGCCCACATAAGGTGCCCATTGTGCCCACATGAGGTGCCCATTGTGCCCACATGAGGTGCCCATTGTGCCCACATGAGGTGCCCATTGTGCCCACATGAGGTGCCCATTGTGCCCACATGAGGTGCCCAGTGTACCCACATGAGGTGCCCATTGTGCCCACATGAGGTGCCCAGTGTACCCACATGAGGTGCCCATTGTGCCCACATGAGGTGCCCATTGTGCCCACATGAGGTGCCCATTGTGCCCACATGAGGTGCCCATTGTGCCCACATGAGGTGCCCATTGTGCCCACATGAGGTGCCCATTGTGCCCACATGAGGTGCCCATTGTTCCCACATGAGGTGCTCAGTGTACCCACATGAGGTGCCCATTGTGCCCACATGAGGTGCCCAGTGTACCCACATGAGGTGCCCATTGTGCCCACATGAGGTGCCCAGTGTACCCACATGAGGTGCCCATTGTGCCCACATGAGGTGCCCAGTGTACCCACATGAGGTGCCCATTGTTCCAACATGAGGTGCCCATTGTGCCCACATGAGGTGCCCAGTGTACCCACATGAGGTGCCCATTGTTCCAACATGAGGTGCCCATTGTGCCCACATGAGGTGCCCAGTGTACCCACATGAGGTGCCCATTGTTCCAACATGAGGTGCCCATTGTGCCCACATGAGGTGCCCAGTGTACCCACATGAGGTGCCCATTGTGCCCACATGAGGTGCCCAGTGTTCCCACATGAGGTGCCCATTGTGCCCACATGAGGTGCCCAGTGTACCCACATGACGTGCCCATTGTGGCCACATGACATGAGGTGCCCATTGTTCCCACATGAGGTGCCCATTGTGCCCACATGAGGTGCCCATTGTGCCCACATGGGGTGCTCAGTGTGCCCACATGAGGTGCCCAGTGTACCCACATGAGGTGCCCATTGTGCCCACCAAAATTGTGACAACTCAACAATATAAGGTATTAAAATTGTGAGTGCACTTAAAAATTAAGAAAATAAAACATTGTTCAATGTTGTGGAATTTCTTTCTATGGTCATTTGAAACTCAGATTGAACAATTTCTATCTTTACATGAAAAAACAGAAATTAATTTCGGGCCACTGTCTTCGCCATTTCCTTAGTTTTCAACATGAAAAGTAGTGAATGTTTTGTGTTTATTGTATTCCTTTCCAAATGTTAATTTAATGTTGGCTCAAAATATGCAACCTCGACCCAACATTAATTCGACACATGGTCAGAATTTGGGTACCAGAGACACCCAGAATTGGCACTGCAAGCACAGCCAGCTTGAGCCATTTAGCCAATGTCGATTCAATAATAGACCTCCTTCTGTGACCATGGCCCAGTATTAAATCAACATTGGCAAACTGGTCAATAGTGGATGATAGAGCACCACGGGCACCGACGTAAAACCAAAGACACTGTACTGGTAGATGAGATTGACTTAGTTCACAGGTGGTCACAATGACTCGCACACCTCATCACGTCGTCGCCATTATTCTGAAGTTATCCACTTCATGTATGCTCTTGGATATTCTACAATAGAAAATAACATTGTTGTTAATAAAGATTTAATGAATTAACCTTCCAATGAATCAAGACTTGATGAATGAATTTACAAATATCGATAAATCAATTGAGTTAGAATCAATGCTGAATGGAATAAGTATTTCAGAGCAAAAATTTTAAAATGCCCCTTATTTTTTTATCAGACTGAGAAAAATTGATAAAAAAAATGGGGCATCACACAATAAAAGTTTTTGACAATGCTATTACATAAAATACAATAAAAGAGCTTAAATATTTTCAACAAAATTGTATTGGTAATACACAAAATTATTATTTGTAATTACTTTGAAATTTCTTTACAAAATTTTTTAAAAAGTTTAATGCACCACATCTTATTTTCAATAAAACTCATTGAATTGGAAAAAAGTAAAATACATGACAATTATCCTATAAGCATTTTCCAGAGCAAACATTTGCTAATATAAAATAGTGTAAGTGTTTAACCCTCACGATGGAACAAATAAATCATCATTTTGCATCTTTGAATTACGACTTAATTTCCTACAACTAGGGTTTTAAAAACGATTTTTTTTTCAGCATCTTTTCTTTATATTTACTATCCAAGTCATCTTCATCCACTACAAGGCGAGAATTGTGACATCGATTCACGGCTTGTAGTGGATGACATCATAGTGTCATCACATTGTTGGGTATTTTATGAAATCAGGTCATTTTTAGTGTCTCACTGGGAGGGAGGAATATACTAGGTGCGAACAATTCCCGTCTCACTGGGAGGGAGGAATACACTAGGTGCGAACAATTCCCGTCTCGCTGGGAGGGAGGAATACACTAGGTGCGAACAATTCCCGTCTCACTGGGAGGGAGGAATACACTAGGTGCGAACAATTCCCGTCTCACTGGGAGGGAGGAATACACTAGGTGCGAACGATTCCCGTCTCACTGGGAGGGAGGAATACACTAGGTGCGAACAATTCCCGTCTCGCTGGGAGGGAGGAATACACCAGGTGCAAACAATTCCCGTCTCGCTGGGAGGGAGGAATACATCAGGTGCAAACAATTCCCGTCTCGCTGGGAGGGAGGAATACACTAGGTGCGAACAATTCCCGTCTCGCTGGGAGGGAGGAATACATCAGGTGCAAACAATTCCCGTCTCGCTGGGAGGGAGGAATACACTAGGTGCGAACAATTCCCGTCTCGCTGGGAGGGAGGAATAAACTAGGTGCGAACAATTCCCGTCTCACTGGGAGGGAAGAATACACTAGGTGCGAACAATTCCCGTCTCGCTGGGAAGGAGGAATACACTAGGTGCGAACGATTCCCGTCTCACTGGGGGGGGGGGGGGGAATACACAAGGTGGCAAACAATTCCCGTCTCACTGGGGGGGGGGGGAATACACTAGGTGCGAACAATTCCCGTCTCACTGGGAGGGAGGAATACACTAGGTGCGAACAATTCCCGTCTCACTGGGAGGGAGGAATACACTAGGTGGCGAACAATTCCCGTCTCACTGGGAGGGAGGAATACACTAGGTGCGAACAATTCCCGTCTCACTGGGAGGGAGGAATACACTAGGTGCAAACAATTCCCGTCTCACTGGGGGGGGGGGAATACACTAGGTGCGAACAATTCCCGTCTCACTGGGGGGGGGGGGAATACACTAGGTGGCAAACAATTCCCGTCTCACTGGGAGGGAGGAATACACTAGGTGCGAACGATTCCCGTCTCACTGGGAGGGAGGAATACACTAGGTGCAAACAATTCCCGTCTCGCTGGGATGGAGGAATACACTAGGTGCGAACGATTCCCGTCTCACTGGGAGGGAGGAATACACTAGGTGGCGAACAATTCCCGTCTCACTGGGAGGGAGGAATACACTAGGTGCGAACGATTCCCGTCTCACTGGGAGGGAGGAATACACTAGGTGCAAACAATTCCCGCCTCGCTGGGATGGAGGAATACACTAGGTGCGAACGATTCCCGTCTCACTGGGGGGGGGGGGGGAATACACTAGGTGGCAAACAATTCCCGTCTCACTGGGATGGAGGAATACACTAGGTGTGAACAATTCCCGTCTCACTGGGAGGGAGGAATACACTAGGTGCGAACAATTCCCGTCTCACTGGGAGGGAGGAATACACTAGGTGCGAACAATTCTCGTCTCACTGGGAGGGAGGAATACACTAGGTGGCGAACAATTCCCGTCTCACTGGGAGGGAGGAATACACTAGGTGCGAACAATTCCCGTCTCACTGGGAGGGAGGAATACACTAGGTGCGAACAATTCCCGTCTCACTGGGAGGGAGGAATACACTAGGTGCGAACGATTCCCGTCTCACTGGGAGGGAGGAATACACTAGGTGCGAACAATTCCCGTCTAACTGGGAGGGAGGAATACACTAGGTGGCGAACAATTCTCGTCTCACTGGGAGGGAGGAATACACTAGATGCGAACAATTCCCATCTCACTGGGAGGGAGGAATACACTAGGTGGCGAACAATGCCCGTCTCACTGGGAGGGAGGAATACACTAGGTGGCGAACAATTCCCGTCTCACTGGGAGGGAGGAATACACTAGGTGCGAACAATTCCCGTCTCACTGGGAGGGAGGAATACACTAGGTGCGAACAATTCTCGTCTCACTGGGAGGGAGGAATACACTAGGTGCGAACAATTCCCGTCTCACTGGGATTGAGGAATACACTAGGTGCGAACAATTCCCATCTCACTGGGAGGGAGGAATACACTAGGTGCGAGCAATTCCCGTCTCACTGGGAGGGAGGAATACACTAGGTGCGAACAATTCCCGTCTCACTGGGGGGGGGGAATACACTAGGTGGCGAACAATGCCCGTCTCACTGGGATGGAGGAATACACTAGGTGCGAACAATTCCCATCTCACTGGGAGGGAGGAATACACTAGGTGGCGAACAATTCCCGTCTCACTGGGAGGGAGGAATACACTAGGTGAGAACAATTCCCGTCTCGCTGGGAGGGAGAAATACACTAGGTGCGAACAATTCTCGTCTCACTGGGAGGGAGGAATACACTAGGTGCAAGCAATTCCCGTCTCACTGGGAGGGAGGAATACACTAGGTGGCGAACAATTCCCGTCTCACTGGGAGGGAGGAATACACTAGGTGCGAACAATTCCCGTCTCACTGGGAGGGAGGAATACACTAGGTGCGAACAATTCCCGTCTCACTGGGAGGGAGGAATACACTAGGTGGCGAACAATTCCCGTCTCGCTGGGAGGGAGGAATACACTAGGTGCGAACAATTCCCGTCTCACTGGGAGGGATGAATACACTAGGTGGCGAACAATTCCCGTCTCACTGGGAGGGAGGAATACACTAGGTGCGAACAATTCCCGTCTCACTGGGAGGGAGGAATACACTAGGTGGCGAACAATTCCCGTCTCACTGGGAGGGAGGAATACACTAGGTGAGAACAATTCCCGTCTCGCTGGGAGGGAGGAATACACTAGGTGCGAACAATTCCCGTCTCACTGGGAGGGAGGAATACACTAGGTGGCGAACAATTCCCGTCTCGCTGGGAGGGAGGAATACACTAGGTGCGAACAATTCCCGTCTCACTGGGAGGGATGAATACACTAGGTGGCGAACAATTCCCGTCTCACTGGGAGGGAGGAATACACTAGGTGAGAACAATTCCCGTCTCGCTGGGAGGGAGGAATACACTAGGTGCGAACAATTCCCGTCTCACTGGGAGGGATGAATACACTAGGTGGCGAACAATTCCCGTCTCACTGGGAGGGAGGAATACACTAGGTGCGAACAATTCCCATCTCACTGGGAGGGAGAAATACACTAGGTGCGAACAATTCTCGTCTCACTGGGAGGGAGGAATACACTAGGTGCGAACAATTCCCATCTCACTGGGAGGAAGGAATACACTAGGTGCGAACAATTCCCGTCTCACTGGGAGGGAGGAATACACTAGGTGCGAACAATTCCCGTCTCACTGGGAGGGAGGAATACACTAGGTGCGAGCAATTCCCGTCTCACTGGGAGGGAGGAATACACTAGGTGCGAACAATTCCCGTCTCACTGGGAGGGAGGAATACACTAGGTGCGAGAATTTACCAATCCAATTTCAGTGCTTATCAAAATCATTAACCCTTACAGCGCGGGGATCGACTTTTGACGTCAGAATCTGATGTGAATAGACATTAGATTCTGACTTCTAAATCGATCCCTGCACTGAAAAGGTACAAATATTTATAATGGACATAGACAGCCCATAACATAGGTATTCAAATTAAGGGTGAAGAGCTGACTAAGACATTTATGATCATTTCAAATTGAAAAAAAAAATTGTCTTGATGGTTTATACAAAAAATAATTCAGCGCCTTAAGGATTAATTACCTGCCAAACGCATTGATAAGTGCGACTATTTCATTTCTTGTCAGTTGGAATGGAATGTCTGCTTTCTTGTGTTGCTGAGTCACGGTGGAGTCCGGAGCCATGGAATCTCCAGAGAATAGGATTTTTAACGCTGTTCCCATGCCAGTAATCTGAAATAAATATAAAAGAAATAATGACATAGGAGCAGACAAGGTGTCAGCCTCAGGAGAATAAAAATACAAAAAAATAAAAGTTTTTTTTATCATATCTAATTTCTTGGGAGGTGATGGAAACTGAAGGAATAAAACATTTGAACTTCACTCATGCATTTAGCTTTTTCTACGAGATGTACATGTATGGTGAAATCAGCTCATCTCACACTCCTACTGTTGGTTTTCACTGTTAGACTTATGGTGAGATCAGCCCATTTACAACAGCCCCTATACGCTCCACTGAACACTTAGCTGAACAGACTGATTCTTCTGTTCAGATTCGTTTCACCTTCTTGCGAGCTGATAATGTCTAGATGGACTCATCTCAGCACTCGTTACCACATTAAGCATGAGGCTTTGCTGATGTTTGCATACTATATGTTCAATGAATAAGATGCTAGTCTTTAGTCAAACACCTTATTTATCGACAATGCATTATACAACATGAAAAATGATTGTACTTTCTTTAAAATTTTAGGCAGGCTGCAAAAAGGACCAAGATAATTGCATCAAATTGCCTACAAATTATACAGATGAAATGTGAGGATGCATAAATAAATGTTAACAAAAATATATTACTGGCAGCTTTATTGAACAATGAACAATTGAACTGTGAATATCCGAGATATTCGATTTACAAATCAAGTGTAATTTTCAAACATATTTGCGTGAATATAGATACAATACATCAACGGACTGGAGTCAATGTATAGGTTCATAGTGAAAGTAAAAAAACTGAGTTTAATAATATAGAGATGCAAGAGGGTAATGCCTTGGGGAAAAATCCCGATTTAGTTATTGGACGTTGAACAAGGCCACCTCAAGGCCAAAAAGGTCATTTTTATGCCATAATCAAATCAGATTATGAATACAGAAGTTGAAAAATCCAGAATTCAGGTAATTTCCAAAAATGCTCTCTGCATTAACCAAGTGCTAGTCCATAGAATTTTTCGCCAACTTCCAAGTTGGTAAAAATTACTTAATGTATGTTACCTATTTGGATTGAGATCCATATAGGTGGGTTTATGTTTTGTTTGTAGCTTTATTTACTGTGTCATTCCCCTCAGCTTCTCATTGCAGTCAGTGCAGACAAAATGCAACAGGATTTGTCTAGTTCACTGAATGTATATGATTAGGCTGTAGGCTTGGCTGTTGGTTTTATCCTTTCACACTATAAGCTGTGGACAAAATTTCCACAGTACTCTTAGCTGCTTTCCTGTGCAAAACAGGGATCCAAAAGTATCCAATCACATACTAAGTTTTCTGCCCAATCATAGAGCAGCTGTTTTATGATTGGCTGCATAAGAGTACTCTCTTATATGACCAATCAGAGAGCTCTTGAATCCATTGCTGTAGTCTCAATCTGGATTCCCAAATCAGTCCTTTGTTTGCCAGCCTGGAGCTAGTTGGGGTGCAGTCTCTTTCTCTATACTTTTTTCTAACCCCTTATAATTCAATATGCCTAAGAAAGCAAACCTCACAGTGGCAGAAATCAAGTCTGCTCTCACAAAAGAAGGCATAAGTTATCCAGCTTGGGCAAAAAGACCAGCCCTTGTGAAGATTTATGCCCAGAATTTCATCCAGGCTGGCTCAAAGACAAGGGGCTCACGACGAAAAAGTACCACTGGCAGTCACACTGACAGTCACAACGTCAACACTGACAACAGCAGCATAGAGACTGAGTCTGAGGTGAGAAAAACAAGATCAAAATACCCAAATGTCACTGATTCCAGCAACGCCAACGATATACCTCTACATATTTTAGACCTGCCACAAATTGCAAATAGAAAGCGTAAATTGAAAAGAAGACCTGTTGAGAGCACTGACGAGGAATTTTCCGACTACAGTGACAGTGAGGACAATGGACAATATTTCAACGACAAAAAAAAGCCTGCCACTTCTCACGCTACTCAATCTCACTCTCAGACTCGGTCCAGATGCACTGCCAGTGGTAGCGATCGTCATCGCAGTTTTACTTATCCAACGAAATTGAATGATTCTCGGGACATACCCTCTGACCCAAAAGATCAACTCACTTTGAATCTTTTGGCAACCCTAAAAAATTCAATTGACAGACTCAATAGGCATGTGGGTTTGTCGCCGGAAAAAACGGTTCAGTTTGACAGCCAATGTCAACAACATCAACAAACTGACGTCGACCAGCTGGCGGAAACCAGAAGTGCGCATGATCAGCCGTACATGCCACGGGAAGACCGACGCAGGGACAGGACGACCGCACGGACCAGCCACCAGCCAATGGGAGGAGACGACACAAGCGCCATGCCAATGACGTCACCGGAATTCACCAGACTGCCATCACACTCACAGACTTCACACACATCACAGTCACAACACTTCCAGCCAAGGAATGAAAACACAGCCGCACCAGGTCAATACGATCTGGCATCAGCCTACTCTTCTCTACATGCTCCACAGAGTGCCTACACACAACAATTCCAACATCAAGATGACACTGCTTGGAGCCAGCAGACACCATTCACCCATGGCCACGGGCATACGCAATCAGCGGGACCTTCCACCTCAAGCTACCGCAGTGACACTGACAGTCAACACAGCACTGCAGTACCCAGGCACAGCACCGCCGGCGGCAGTAACGGTGGACACAACATGTCACATAGACTTACTATGCCTATGGCCATGGGCGTGCATGGTGTAGCTCCTGATGCAATCAGCCATGTTGACATTGTGTCAACTAGACTAAAGCAAGACATTATCCGAGGTAAGGATGTTAACCTTGCTGCTCTTCTGTCTGGCTATAATCCAGAAATTGACCATTGTAATCGTCATCTGGTGATCGGTGAGAATGTAGTTCCTCTGAAGCCGTTGCCCGACACACGTTTGTCGCGAAATTTGAAATTGGATGAATTTATCCTAGCTTTTTCAGTTTATCGCAATATTATGTGCGACACTTTCCCACAAAGACGCTCAGAACTTGATGCTTATTGTAATGAAATAATTTTAATGGCAACCAAATTCAGAGGAACTGGGTTCTATGATTACCATAAAGCTTTTTCAGCCAAGGCAGCCGCTTTATTGCTGAATCAAAATATAAAACTGGATTGGTCCCTCAGGGATAATGGTTTATTTAGTTATATTTTTGCCGGTCAAAGGGTGACTACTTGCTCTTCATGCAGTTCGTTGGATCACTCCACCGAATCTTGCTCTCAGACTCAAAATCAAATTAAACCAAGAAATTCCTATAAGGGTCAAAGTAATAATTACCATAGTTCTTCATCCAAAAATTCCACATCGACCGATTTAGATCGCAGGGGTCGCCGCCGCATTATGCACGGAGGTCAGGAAATTTGCAACAATTTTAATTCTCCAAACTCTTGTACACGAGATAACTGTCAATTTCTACATATCTGTCAGAAGTGCAAAGATAGTCACCCTTACGGAAAAAATTGCAGACAATTACCTGCAACCAAAAAAAATGCGACAAAACAGTCGAATTCTGTCAATGATCGTCATTGACTAGTTGAGAATCCTATTGTTTCTAGCTTGGATACTTTTCATGCAATTGACATGAAGGCATCAACACCTATTAAAGTAGATATCCTACAAGATTTTTTGAGGGACCATCCAGATAAAAAATTTGTTCATTATTTATTGTCCGGTTTAAAAATGGGTTTTCACACAGGTATATCAATTTTACCTACTGTTTCTTTTCAATGCAAAAATTTGCGTTCTGCAGATATAGAGCCGCTCGAGGTAGACAAATTGCTTGCCAGTGAGCTAAACAAAGGCTATATTATTGGTCCTTTTCTCAAACCACCTTTTGCAAAATGCAGAATAAATCCACTTGGCATCGTAACCAAAAAATTTTCGCAAAAAAAACGCCTAATTGTAGATTTCTCTGCTCCTCATGACAATGATCTGCATCCTAGCATTAATTCACTTATAGACAAACAAGAGTTTTCTTTAAAATACGTCAAAGTTGACGACGCTATTCAGGTGATACAGAAATTTGGAAAAGGTTCAATCCTGTGCAAAACAGATATAGTAGATGCCTTCAAACTTATTCCAATACACCCTTCTTTGTGGCATTTACATGGCATTTTTTGGAAGGGAAAATACTACTTTTATGTACGTTTAGCTTTTGGATGTCGATCCAGTCCAAAAATATTTGACACTCTCTCAACAGCAATATGTTGGATAATTCAAAATAAGTTTGATATATCTGTACTATTCCACCTGTTGGATGATTTTCTTACTGTTGACAAACCAGATGGTGATACCGATCATGGTACAGGTCTGCGGACAATGTCCGTGCTTACTCATGTTTTCAAACTCTTGGGTATTCCATTGTCACCACAAAAAACAGTGGGACCCACTCTTAGCTTAGAATACCTGGGGGTTATCTTAGATTCGGAAGCATTGGAAGCAAGACTTCCTTTGGATAAGGTGAAGCGTATCTCTGATTTTCTATCATGGTTCCTTTCCAAAAAACATTGTAGACAAAAAGATGCTCAGCGTCTTCTAGGTTTTCTTTGCTTTGCTTGTCGTGTGATTCCTCTCGGACGCCCTTTTGTCAGTCATTTTATCAATCTGATCAAAAAAGCTAAAAAACCTTATCATTGTGTAAGTTTAAACAAGGAATGCAAGCGTGATTTACAGCTCTGGCTAAAATTTCTAAATTCGTGGAATGGCATCTCTCTATTTCGGGACAATCACAACACATCAGCTGATGATTTGCATTTATTCACAGATGCTTCCGGAACTATTGGTTACGGTGGATATTTTCAGGGTGCTTGGTTTAATGGGAAATGGCCAACACGGCTACCAGACTTTGTCAGTAATTCTTTGTCAATTGCTTTCCAGGAAACATTCCCCATTTTCATTGCAGCAAAATTATGGGGCACTTCCTGGGCTCGTAAACGTATTATTTTTCATTCTGACAATCAAGCTACTGTAGCTATCTTAAATAAAGGTCGATCGGGCTCACCCCCAATCAACCACTTGATGCGTCAGCTGGCTGTAATAGCAGCTACCTGTTCTTTTTCATTCTCTAGCATCTATGTTCCGGGTGTTGAAAATGGCATTGCTGATGCTTTATCACGTTTTCAGATGGAGCGATTTCGTCAGCTTGCTCCAGATGCAGACATTCTACCTTGCCCAATCAACTTCGATCCAATGAAGCTTTAAAGCATGCGGTTCAAGTTTATCAACAAGCCTCTTTGTGTAAAAGTACGTCCATGGCTTACAAAACAGGATTTAATAAATACTTGACATTTGCAGCTATGCATTTGGTACCTTTTTCATGTCAACACCTGCCTCAAATATCTGAAGAAATATTGATTTTCTTTGTTTCACATTGTGCTTCGCGGCTTCATTTAACTTATCACACTATAAAAAATTATTTATGTGGGATTAAGTATCATTATATCAGTAATGCGGGTATGAACCCTCTGCAAAAAAATGATGGCTCTCAGCTGTTCAAACTTTTCCTGATTATGAAAGGTATTAGACGTCAAAGTTCAAAAGCCTCAAGAACCAGGTTACCTATTACTTCTTCAATTTTATATCAGATTTGCCATCTTTTGAATTCAAGTATTTATGGGGCATATAACGATAAGTTATTAAAAGCAGCGTCATGCTTGGCGTTCTATGGTTTCCTACGTTGTGGTGAGTTCACTACTCGTACTTCTCATGTTGACCCCTCCACAACTATCTGTTTAAAAGATATTTCCTTTGGGAAAATTGGGATCACTTTCACCTATATGTCGGTATTAATAAAATCCTCAAAAACAGACCCTTTCAGAAAAGGATGCAGAATCAAATTACATGCAATTCCGAGTCTAAGCTGCCCTGTTACAGCTATGCTAGATTTTTGGGATATGAGATCCAGGTTTACTAGACATCCAAATTCACCACTTTTTCTGTTAGCAGATGGTGGTGTCTTATCCCGTTTGATCTTTATTGAAAGAATACGCTCAATTTTAAAGGAACTAGGTCATAACCCAAATGTTTACGCGGGTCATTCTTTTCGTATTGGAGCAGCAACTAGTTCAGCTTCAGTTAATACACCAGATCATTTAATAAAAACATTAGGGCGTTGGTCCAGCGATTCTTATCAGTTGTATATCAGAACTCCTGATTCTTTAATTAAAAATGCACAGGTCAATATGGCGTTTTCAGATTTGTAACACAATTCACACAGTTTATTATATATGCTTTGTCATGACCTCTACGTAGATATTTTCTACTGTGTTTATGTACATTGTTGTAGAATTACAATCATACATTGTATCTTTAGTTTATACTATCTAATCATAATTTTGTTTATAAATGATGTGGTGTACACAGTAATCTGCGCTAGTTCTTATATTTCCAGGTCATGTCTGGGCTCAAGAGATGACAGAGGGGGTCTGATGCTACACGTACCTCTGCCGAGGTTGTATGCTGGCAAGATAAAAAAAGACATTCACGGCTACACATTTCATTATGATGCGTTGCCTTGCTACAAGTTTAATCACTTTGTACATGTACATCTATAACCATCCCATTGCCCTGGTGGTCAATGTATTACATATAGCTACACTGCTCAATGTATATAATTTCATTGTTACACATGTATGTATTTTTAAACTACAACTGATTGTTTTTATCTTGCTCTAAAGGTTTCACACCTCGACCCCCTCTGGCTTTATTTTAAGTATCTGTATGCATTAAAGTCATAATCGGTCCCAATATTTATATAGGTACTGTGTATGTTTGTGTTGTTTTGCTATGTTTCTACTAACACTGCCCTACCTTCACTTCCTTCTCGGAGAGTCAGGCTAGTTGGCACATGCCAACACAGTCGTCTTCATAGTTTATGCAGACTCAGGTAAATCACGATACTTGTCAATGTGGGTCAGGGATGACTTGATAATACAGATTGAGTTCTATCCGCACCACTCTCGAGTATCTTTATGTGATTTCTGCTGTATATTTTATCTCTGGTAAATCACGATACTTGTCAACGTGGGTCAGGGATGTCTCAGCCGAGCTCCATCCGCACCACTCTCGAGTCTCTCTAGGTGATTTACGCTTTTCATGTATCTTTCATCTCTGGTAAATCACGATACTTGTCAACGTGGGTCAGGGATGACTCGACCCTACGGTTCGAGTTCCATCCGCACCACTCTCAGGTCTCTATTTATGTGATTTACGCTTTCATGTATCTTTCATCTCTGGTAAATCATGATACTTGTCAACGTGGGTCAGGGATGACTCGACCCTACGGTTGGAGTTCCATCCGCACCACTCTCAGGTCTCAATTCATATGATTTATGCTTTCATGTATCTTTCATCTCTGGTAAATCATGATACTTGTCAACGTGGGTCAGGGATGACTCGACCCTACGGTTGGAGTTCCATCCGCACCACTCTCAGGTCTCAATTCATATGATTTACGCTTTCATGTATCTTTCATCTCTGGTAAATCACGATACTTGTCAACGTGGGTCAGGGATGACTCGACCCTACGGCTCGAGTTCCATCCGCACCACTCTCAGGTCTCAATTCATATGATTTACGCTTTCATGTATCTTTCATCTCTGGTAAATCACGATACTCGTCAACGTGGGTCAGAGATGACTCTTCAAGCTCCATCCGCACCACTCTCGAGTGTCTTTATGTGATTTACACTTTTTCATTCTGCACTCCACCTCGCTCTCTTGGGGGCTCTCATTCCCTTTCTGGGGGTTCTCCTTCCAGGTCTTTCGCTTTGGGCATTCGATTGCCATCTTGGCCCCCAATCGTGCTCTCAAGCAGCCTCAGCAGCATCATGATACGCGGCAGGGTAGCCTCACTCATGAGACACAGCACTAATGCTTCCTCATGACCCAGAGAATTACACCCCCCTTATGATGCTGGAGAACTCCCAAAAAGCCAATTGTAATATAATGAATAAACTGTAGTTTGAGTAATTACTGACTTGGTCTCATTTCATTCGTCTTCATATATCACAATCGTCTGAACCGAACTTTTTCTAAACACTTATCGTAAAATTGACATAAATGTTACCTATTTGGATTGAGATCCATATAGGTGGGTTTATGTTTTGTTTGTAGCTTTATTTACTGTGTCATTCCCCTCAGCTTCTCATTGCAGTCAGTGCAGACAAAATGCAACAGGATTTGTCTAGTTCACTGAATGTATATGATTAGGCTGTAGGCTTGGCTGTTGGTTTTATCCTTTCACACTATAAGCTGTGGACAAAATTTCCACAGTACTCTTAGCTGCTTTCCTGTGCAAAACAGGGATCCAAAAGTATCCAATCACATACTAAGTTTTCTGCCCAATCATAGAGCAGCTGTTTTATGATTGGCTGCATAAGAGTACTCTCTTATATGACCAATCAGAGAGCTCTTGAATCCATTGCTGTAGTCTCAATCTGGATTCCCAAATCAGTCCTTTGTTTGCCAGCCTGGAGCTAGTTGGGGTGCAGTCTCTTTCTCTATACTTTTTTCTACCCACCTCCTCCCTCATCCATCCTCTCTTCTTATTTCATACTAACATATTCAAGTTATATAGGGAGCTTCTCCAGCAACATAAGTGGGCATTCGATTGCCATCTTGGCCCCCAATCGTGCTCTCAAGCAGCCTCAGCAGCATCATGATACGCGGCAGGGTAGCCTCACTCATGAGACACAGCACTAATGCTTCCTCATGACCCAGAGAATTACACCCCCCTTATGATGCTGGAGAACTCCCAAAAAGCCAATTGTAATATAATGAATAAACTGTAGTTTGAGTAATTACTGACTTGGTCTCATTTCATTCGTCTTCATATATCACAATCGTCTGAACCGAACTTTTTCTAAACACTTATCGTAAAATTGACATAAAATGTATAATTTGAATCAAAACATCTGCCGATCTATCAAGTTTTGAATCACATTTCTCTTTCATATTCATGAAAAATATAAACAATAAAAATGGCAGAAATGATAAGTACTTAACATTTCCAGCGCAGGGACCATTTTTATACTTCAGAATCTGACGCAGAGATGGGAGTGGAAAATTATTCCAAGATTGATTCCAAGACTGAAAATAATAATGCACACTAGAACTGTCTACCATTACTCTGAATAGTTTCAAAAGACGGGAATCCGTCTGTAGACGGAAATTTCCCACCCCTGCTGACCTATAAAAACGTATAAAATATTTATGATGGTCAGGAAACAATAACATAGGTATTCAGATGAATCTGAAAGAACTAACTAAGACATTTATGATGATTTCAAATTGAAATGGTTTATGCGAGAATATTTGTAAGGATTAAAGGAATCAAACGAGCTGAAAGAAGACTTCCCACCTGTAGTTTACCCCAGAGTCGGCATTTGTCACATCCAACACAGTCCATGATGCGGGAAATATTGCGGAAATGAAGCTTGAAATCTTCCTGTAAAAAAGAAAGAGATACAATCTAAATGTAAAAGTAATGAGAAATAATTTGAGACCAAACATTTGGTCTGCAAATAAAATAGAGATGACTAGTCGCCCTTAGCGATTTAAGGGTTATTACTCAAATATTCTACTCATTTTCATTCATCTCAATATGAATTGCTGCGTCACGATACATGAAAGCATCATGTGAATTGCTGCGTCACGATACATGAAAGCATTATGTGAATTCTGAGTCACGATACATCAAAGCATCATGTGAATTGCCGCGTCACGATACATCAAAGCATTATGTGAATTCTGCGTCACGATACATCAAAGCATCATGTGAATTGCTGCGTCACGATACATCAAAGCATTATGTGAATTCTGCGTCACGATACATCAAAGCATCATGTGAATTGCTGCGTCACGATACATCAAAGCATCATGTGAATTGCCGCGTCACGATACATTAAAGCATCATGTGAATTGCTGAGTCACGATACATCAAAGCATTATGTGAATTCTGAGTCACGATACATCAAAGCATCATGTGAATTGCTGCGTCACGATACATCAAAGCATCATGTGAATTGCTGTGTCACGATACATCAAAGCATCATGTGAATTGCTGCGTCACGATACATCAAAGCATTATGTGAATTCTGCGTCACGATACATCAAAGCATCATGTGAATTGCTGCGTCACGATACATCAAAGCATCATGTGAATTGCCGCGTCACGATACATCAAAGCATCATGTGAATTGCTGCGTCACGATACATCAAGGTATCGTGTGAATTGCTGCATCACAATACATCAAAGCATCATGTGAATTGCTGCTTCACATTACATCAAATATCATTTCCCATCTCTCAAAAATGACTTAAATTCCTACACCTAGGGGCTGTTTAATTAATACTATAACAAAATATTTTTAATTTGCCACCCACTTCAAGTCATCTTCGTCCACTGCAAGTGGAGACTTGCTATAGCAAGTCACGGCTTGTTGTAGATGAAGAAGACAAATTGGTAAATTGAAGTTTAATTCTTTTCTCTACTATTATTACCTTCAGCCTCTTGGCGTCCCCTTTAAACAGTTTGCTTTCATCAAAATGAAACGGGAAATCTCTGGAAAGAAATAAAAGGATATAGCACATTAGAAGTGGATCGTCTAGCTTGTGGAACTTTCAGAAAATGACCTATTTAACTTATTCAAAACACATTGGTTAAAGCAAATAGCAGTAACTGTCTACTGTTTATGTAGACGCTTAGTGCTGTTTGCATTAGCAAGACAGATAATTGAAATAATATGTAAAACTCTTTCAAGTCTACAACAGGGTTCATACTCTAATGAAGACACAGAACTCCAGGACTTTTTCAGGAATTTTCCAGGACGTAATCAGATTTCTCAAGGACGTAAGTGTACACAATAACTCAATATATTTATTCCACAATCACAACTTGAAACTACATTTTCTATATCTTTTAAATGACAATTTACATACCAAATAATTCGTCCTTACTATTAGGTATTAGACTATAACAACACATCATTTTTGCAATCTCTTTTCTCACTATTTAAAATTCCCGGACTTTCAAGCACTTTTAACAAAATTCCAGGACTTTCAAGGCCTGGATTTTTTATTTTAAAAATCAAGGACTTCCCAGGATTTCCAAGACCAGTGCAAACCCTGCTACAAGAAGTGCCATAAATTATTAATTAACTTAGAGTCATGAAAATTGACTTTAGGTGTGGGAAAATAGACAATTTGCAGTGATGGCAAATGATGCCATGAGCCATTATGAGGGCTCATGATTGCGGATGCAATTCTCGACTTGTCGTGTATGGAGATGAGTTGAAGAAGGTACATACTGTTGGTTCAAACCTATTTATTTACTGAAGAATATAGGATAGTGGTTACACTAACTACGTTGGCAATAAAACCATTTTAAAAATTATGTCATACTTGTGTTAATTTTAGCATACAGAATACATACTTTATAATCTCCAGCAGTTATTTGTGGTAGTCATAACAGAACAGAATACCTATTTTTGTGTGAGTAATAACATGACAGTATATATACTTTATAATACTTTACATACATCATTATAATCTCTAGTAGGTCAGTTAGTTGTGCGAGTTATAACATGACAGAATACCTACTTTATAATCTCGAGCAGATCTTTCATCATTTCACGCACTTCCTGATCTTCATGCTTATTTCCCGTGTAAAACCATTCCTGTGAAAAAAACATACAGAATATGTCATTTTAAAATTTGACATGAGATCTGTAGCGGCTTTAGAAAAAAAAATTCAATCAGCAAAATTTTTAAATGAGATGGATTAAATTTTGACAAATCCAAATAGTCTTCACCCGAGTTAAGTTGTGGGTTCAGGTAGCAAGATACAATGTTACATTGGTGGAGATAGTAAAAAACTAATTAGTGGTTTTCATGGTTAGATGGAGTGTGATCTGCTGAATCTGCATGTAATTTTGCTTGTGAACAATCAAGTTCAAATTGACTAACATTGCTGCCCTAAGGATCAAGTAACCAACAAAGACAAGATACAGAGCAAATGCCTCATGTTTCCGGCATCTGATGTTTCCCGGGTATTAAGACATTTATGATTATCACCCACCTTCTGTAGATACGGCGCTACTTTAGCCAGAGCCCTCAGCTCCACGAGGTATGTGAAGTACATGTTTTTCAGACGTCGAGGACCCTCGCCCTGAGTGTACTCGGGGAGAAATCTCTTCTGGAACTCTTCTAGGTTTGGACCCCACTGAGGCTGACCCCAAGGATCGCGTGCTGTAGACAAAAAATACAAACAAAAATAACATTAAGAAAATAAAAAATATCAATTAATAATTTATATTAATCAGTAGATTTCATCCAGCTAAATCAGTCTAATTGGGACACATTTATATGACTATTCCTACATTGAAATTTTTGCAGAATAAAATATCAGTGATATTTGATCTAGAGACTCATTTGACTAAGGCAATAAGCAGTAAAGAATTCTGTATCTTTTCAAAATATTCATGATTCATTTTATTTTCTTCAGCGACCCCAAATATTTAGCTGTAGTGCTATTTGTACACGTTTGGGAAAACATTCCACAAACAGATAGTTGTTGGAACGACAATAAAAATGTGTGGATAGAGCCTTCAGAAATAGAGCCATTCATCTAACCTGAAATGCTTACATTTTTATCTCAATTATGATTTTGAAGTAGAACTATGACATTTAAAATAAAATTGCTTCACTTTTTTATTGTTCTATAACGATTTTTATCAGATAATAATTTGGTCTTGAAATGAATAACACAGTAACAGCCATCTAAAATTTTGAAATATATTTTTGAAGGATGAGCCATGAAAAGTATGTGACTATAAGGAAATTCAGTACCAGGGAAACCAGAGTGAATATGAGGTCAAGTAGGTCAGGAGAGCAACTGACCAATCAAACAAGACGATGCTCAAAAAAAGAAAAGAGTCCAGAGAAGAAACTTAATATCCCCTTGAGACATAAACTGTCTATAAAATTGGGCCATATATGTCCCCTATCTACATCTCATAGCAATGCTGGTAAACTTTATTTCAAGTTTTTATGCATATTTTAAAAATACCTTGTTTTTGTTTGAATATATAATGGAAAGCTTGAGTGTACATAGCATGTATATCATCATGTGATTTCACAGAATTAACCCTGTTATGATTGAGTGTACATAGCATGTATATTATCATGTGATTTCACAGAATTAACCCTGTTATGATTGAGTGTACATAGCATGTATATTATCATGTGATTTCACAGAATTAACCCTGTTATGATTGAGTGTACATAGCATGTATATCATCATGTGATTTCACAGAATTAACCCTTTAAGCCCTCACGATGCATTAAAGCATCATTTTAAATCCTTGAAAACTGACTTAATTTTCCTACAACTAGGTGTTTTAGAATGAAAATTCCCGTGAAACTGGCTTACTAATACATGGTAATTACTAATACATGGTAATTTTCTTTAATTTTTCACCCACCTCAAATCATCTTCATTCACTGCAAGTCAGGAATTGCGACAGCAATTCGCGACTTGTAGTGGATTAAGATGATAGTGGTAAACTCAGGCTTGAAAGGGTTAACCCGGCTATGTTGTATACATGTACAATTATGTTTTTTATGTCAAATAAGTCAGAAATGACTATTAATTGTGTCAATAAACCATCTACATGTATATATCTGTATTTTGACAAAATCCTAACAAATAAATCATAAACAAAAATACGGCTAATCTGAGACTTGGAGCTCAGCAATTATTATCTGAACAGCCATACAAGAAGATTGGGCAGGTATAACTACCTCAACACAGAAAAGTCAATAATATAATAAAAATCTATTAAAAAGTAATCATACCAATTATATTATAATTGACTCCTTCAAAACAGTTGAACGATAGATCACACCGAGAGGGTTGAAGTAAAAAATAACAAACCAACGCAGAAAATACAGCTCAGTAAATTCCAGATTGAGCAGAGACGTGAAAAAAGATCCTGCCAGTTGTTTGATTAACCCCTGTGTTGATCAACCCCTTTGTTTGATTAACCCCTGTGTTTGATTAACCCCTGTGTTGCTGAACAGTCCGAGTTTTTTGATTAACCTTTGTGTTTGATTAACCCCTGTGCTGCTGAACAGTGTTTCTGTTTTTCATTCACTTAAAGCTGGAATTGCTGACGCAATTTCCAGCTTCAAATGAATGAAAAATACTTTATCTATAAAAAGAGCAATCTCGCAAATTGAATTATTTGATCAAGCTACCGGTAAGCACCTACCACAAAATATATATATCTAAGTGCTATTTTTTTCGCGTTGGCAGCCCAAGGATTGAGGTTGTACCAAAGTCACCAAGATTGACCCCAACAATAAACCACCATGAATGGAATGTCTTTTTTTCAGGTAGAGCAGGAATGATAAAATTCACAAAGACAAAAAACTTACCATAATCAGTTAATCAGTTGCATCTATACTTGTTTATATAAAATTATTGCACAATTTTATGTGTAGCTATTAATAACATGTTTTAAATAAGGAAGACAAGAAGAGGTAGATTCATTTTTGAAAACCGCAGACAAGTCTGTATTGAATTTACTTCAGCAGAGGGAGCTAAATTTCATCATCATAGCAACATGTCATGTTTATTTGGCACTTACCTATATTCTTATACAATGCAGGTGTGTATAATATTTCATTTTCGACAGTTAAATACATACAGCAAACACAAGATGTCCACCTGATATCAGTGGTAATGGTGGACCACAATCTGCGACGCTGGACCATCATTACAACAGACCCTTACACTGCTAAGCACGACAATAGACGTTATTATTCTGTACTATTTGCTGTTTAAATCACAGTTATTGGAAACAAAACACTTGTTTAAACATCTGAACTTGTGTTTCACTACCGCGATCCACAACTTCAAGTGGGTGGAAATTACTCATATTTGTTTAATTTTAGATCAAACATTTACAAATCTTGATGTTTAAACAGTCAATTCATTCCCAATAAGAATGGTTTATTCGGCTGATAAACCTGATTAGAACACCTATTGTCGTGATCAGCGGGCTAAGAGTTAATATGAGGTGGACATCTCGTGTTTGTCGGGAGCTGACCTTTGTTTTTGTAGATTGCGGACAGGTGTGTACTGACACTGCTGTGGAAGCCGGACACGAGACGGTGAAACACGCGCTGCTCCAAACACCAGCCTGCCACAGAGACACAGACACGGGGCGTGTGAGGGACAGAGAGACATAGAAGACTTACCCGGTAACAGCCAGTTAGCGGTGACGTCCATGTTGATGCTCGTGTGGAACCCGGAGATCATACGGTAAAACACTCGCTTCTCCAGGCACATCCCTGTGGTAATGTAGGCAGCCGATTAGACGGGGACACATCACAACAGCGAATAAATACCGCAAAATGCACACAAGTTGTCGCACGAATTAATAATAATCTTGAGAGATAATTACCAAATAAATTGTCCATTTTTTTTAAGTGTTTTATCTGTCAATTGATGGAATTGGCTGATGGAGCACCTTCATACCAAGCGTACATCGTTAGCAATGATGATTTATGACAAAAATTGTATGAAATACTTGAAACAGATTTACCCAGCAGACATGTTAGATGTGATGCTGGCCGACATTAATATAGAGTTTTAAAAAGATATAATCACTTTTTGTTCTTTAGAAATTGACATGGGTGTCTATTAATTATTAAACTGGTTGGAATCCTCTGAAAGACATAGAATATTTTTAAACTTTGAACAATCTTGAAGTGTTTCAAATTTGTTTCGCGCGACAACTTGCATCATGATAAATACGGTTCACAATACCACCACCTGTTACTGATCATCCACTGTATGATTTACAGTGTATAACGGTTAATTAAATATTAATTCATATTTTTATACATGTACAATCAAAATGTCCCTAAACAAACATGATAAAGTCTGCTACACTACATTCAAAATAATAACATAACCATTACGGTGCATTTACGTGTAAGCAAATAATGCCACTAAAAAGTGTAGTTTAAAAAAAATATCATTCACAGAATTATCAAATCGATGGGAATATTAAAAAAGCTGCAAATTAGAAAATAAATCTCTTCGCTCTCTAAATCCAATAAATATTATCACTATGTGAATCCAAAATCTATGCCAGGGCTAATTGAAGCCAAATTACAAGCATGATTAATACCATACCGCTAATAATCAACCAGGCTCCCCGAAACAATGTTCTGCCTAATACTGAGCACATATTGACTCTCAATTTTAATTCTTCTAGTGCGGGGATCAACATTAGATGTCACAATCTGACGTCTAATGTCCATCCCTGCACTTAGCCTTACAGTACGGGGATCGAATTTAGACACCAGAATCTGACGTCTGCATTCCATCCACACACTGAAGGAGTCAAACTTTTTCTAATGGTCATAGGTATTCAAACGAAGCGATTTCAAGGCTTAATGACTGATGTATGATCTGTATGGGCTTCATAAAAAGAAAGGAAGAATCTATTCTACATTAAATATGCTTCAATGAGCTGAGTCTATCAGTGATAATGCTTGGACAGATTGTAGCAAAACTATGAGGATAAAGAGTATGCCCACCGAGTAACTTCTGATCTTTATTTTATAAAAATCAATCTAAAACCCTGATTTTCCAAAAAATAAAAAAATCAGTATAAAAACATCCTTATCCCTAAATTGTATTAATTTTTTTTAGTTATTTTTTAAATTACATAGCAGACAGCACTAATTTGTAAGGGTTGAAAAACCTTTCTTACGTACAACAGCAAGAATATGCAAAAACGACAGAGCTGTCAAGTTGACACTGGATTTGAAACAATGGATGTAATGGATCATAATAGTTCTAAAAACAAAAGGCAAAATCTGCTTAATTTTCAGACTAAAATTTAAATCTCAGTTCAGAATCTTGAATTTTACTGTTAACCCTTGTGCTGCTAAGATCATATATATCTAACTTTTTCACTTCTAGGACAGTATATAATATACACAGTTTAAATCAGCTTCCATACCAAGTAAATGCCATCAAAATTGATCAATTAGTTTGTGGTGATGAAATAATTAATTTTGGAATAAATCTATTTTTCACAAATTTATTTTCAACTTGAAATGAGGAGAAATAGAAACAATTTCGGGATAAATTTTTAACACCGGAGAGATTCAAGATTCTGAGTTGAACGTTACGCTGATCATGCTGAAATATAGCAATCACATAAAAAATCATGCTATTTTAACAATAATTATACAGTGATTGACTGAGAGAAATCTAAATCTAAAAGTGATTTGTCTAACACAGTCAACATTAGATTTATGTAAAAGAAAAGGTATTGAAGAAAGACTTTATTTTGTTCCATTATTGCAGTTTCGAAAATAAAAATAAGAAAAAGAGAAAAAAGATTTTTTTACAAGTATGTGTGAAATATGACTTTTCAATTTTACAGGTAAAATTGAAAAAAAACATCAATATTGTTATAATTGAACTTGTGTTAAACTAACTTCATAATTAATTTTACATACTATTTTGACCTTGAATTAGAGGTGTCACTTCAAACTGATTAAATGCATTTAATTACATTAGATACATCATTGTAATTTAATTGACATTATATGAAGGCGGTAATTTAATTCATGTCAATGTGCCACAAGCAATTGATCACAGTTCAATTGAGACGGTACAGTTTTATAGTGTCTGCGTCATACACTACATTATATCATGCAGATATATGCAAAAATACAAGCAAAAAAAGTGTTTTTTTTGCATGCAAAGCCAATGTGTGCAATATACCTCACTAAAGCACCTCCCCTTGCATTTGCTTTTGATATGTTGTAATATTAGTAAGAAAAGACACATAATTGCTTATAACAAAGAGCCATTTGACTCAAACATGCTGATAATGGTTGCAACAATCTTTTTTGTCTGGAGCATGCACAGGTCCATCTATAAAGGCCTATTCAACCGGTAAAATCCTAACTTAGTAATTCTTAAAAGAAAATTTACATTTTCTTACCAATCTTGAGGGTACTGCATGCAAATGTATTTCCAATGGTTGAGAGATGCAAGTAAATAACTTAACAACTTAACTTTTATGACTTTGATTTAGTTTTTTGTGGAATAATTAAATATAACTCCTAACCTAATTTCTTAATTTTCTCATCTATCAAGCAAACTAACGAATTGGGAAAGAGTTAAGAAAGGGTGGGGTGCATAGAAAAATAGAAAGAAACAGATAATAACAGATAAAAATGTCAACACGACCTTTACCTTCTAAATGAGAATCTGCAGAAAATCAAACATAAAATAACAGGTCAGAAGAAAAGAGATTAAAATGGTAATTTGGTTAAACAATCTAAACAAATAAATCTTCTCAGCACCAACTTCAGCTCCCTTCAACATGTTCAAGAGATGTTGACACAGAAATACAATAATTCATGTATGAAAAATTATGAGACAGGTAGCGAAAGTGAAAGGCAAATACTTGTGATAAACTGGGTGAGCGCTGGCACTCGCCACTTCGCCAAATGAAGAGATTTCCCTTGTGACTAAGCCTATCATGGGACATTATAATACAAGTACTGCATTTTACATTTTTTGTGTCCCAACAAAAATATATCATCTGCTTGGAATCTAATGGTCGTATTGAGATTACAAATAGGACTCAACTTGACAATATATAACTGAGGTTGTGTAGTTATCACTACGTATACCTAGTTTCACTAGCCAACAAACACGATTCGATGAAAACTATACTATAATGTTGAACCATGGTCTATGACATAGACCCAACATTTACTGAGCAGTGGGTGGAAAAACATTATCTAGATTTAATTTTTCAGCCACTGTGAAATAGACGATTAGAAAATAAAGAAACCGGAGATTATTATACTGTACATTTATTGTCAATATTGAACTCTCGTTGATTTAATTAAGTTAAGTAGCCGGTCACCAAATATATACTCAATATATACATTCAATGGTAGACCACTAGCACAACCAATGCAGGTTCAACTGATAATAGTTGATACATTGCGACTGCCAAGTTTTATTATGCAGACAACAACATCTTGTTGTCTATATTCACATTATATGTAACGACACAAACATGAGTGTTACTGTGAACAAATTAGTGTGAGCATAGATCAGAGAACAATACATTATCTTCATCAGAAATATTTCACACAGAGATATAAAAAAACATTTCTTCATACAATTGCAATAGAACCATGTGCCCACTACAGATAAAACATTGACACCCATCTACAAACCAGAAATACAGCTTTTTCAAAAATACGAAAAATTAGGTTTCGCTTCAGTGTCTGTACATGTATAATGTTCTATTTAACATTCTATTTAACCTGTGTATTTCTGGAAATTTACAATTTAGTCATTTTCATCGTTTAAAACTGGTATTGCATAATTTCCATAATTTTCAGCTTCAATGATGAAAATTATTTTCACTTTAAAAATCAATGCTCAAATTTGACTCTTCAGGACAGTAGATGGGAAAAAATGTTGGCAGCCCCAATATATTTTTCTCATGTTATTCTCATGTACAGGAAACATTTAATTAAATCAAATTTAACATTATTAATAGCATGATATCAATTCATTGTAGAAAAAAAAGCTAATTTTTATTCCTAAAATTTAAACTAAATATTACAATAAAACAATTTTACACATTAATATTTGATAGACTATTGGGCACTAAGTTCTGAGGTTTGAATACCCTCAAAATATTTGATAGACACAGGCTATCACTAATTTCGAGCCTTGAAATGAGAAAAATCCCAGTCCACAGGTGAATTTTTATGATGTCAAAATGTCTACAGACTAATAGACTTTGATTTAGAATACACATCAACACTGGTCGAAGTGAGAAAATGCATTATATCAAGCCACTCACAATAAAATGTGCTTCAGCTTAACAAATCCTATGAAAATATGCCAGTCTGCTTAATCTATTTCCTGTTTCAATGATTTATATGGTCTTAAAATCATCTAATAAAGTATAAAGACAATTTTGTACATATTGTTCAGACAAAAACAATATTGTATTGATCTACTAATTTTTTTGGACAACCTTGCATTTTTGGTGGGAAACCTCATGGCAACATGAGCTAAGACCTGGGCTACTGCCCCAAAAATCGTTTTTGTAAAATTGTGAATAAGAAGTAAAATGTTATCTGGGCAAGGGCTCTATTATTTTTTATTTGTGTAGGTAGAGTCTACATACCAAAAAGATAATGTAGTCTGTATTTATAGTAAATATCAGTAGGTTTGGATGTTTTAATTACTTGGGAGGAAAGACAAAATAGAATAAGACAATACAGACCAAGCGTAGTTCTCGACACCCATTCACATGGCATTTAACCTATATTTGACCCTTGTGCTGCTGAATTATTTTTTTCTATTTTTCATTCATTAACCCTTTAGGCCCTCACGATGCATTAAAGCATCATTTGACATCCCTGAAAACAGACTTAATTTTCCTATAACTAGGGCTTTTACATGTTTTAGGATGAATATTTCCATGAAACTGAAACCAATACATTTTCATTTTTTCACCCACTTCAAATCATCTTGATCCACTACAAGTCGGCAGCAATTCGCGGCTTGTAGTGGATGAAGATAACAACGGTAAATTCAGGACTGAAAGGGTTAAAAGCTTGAATTGCTAACGCAATTTCCAACTTTAAATGACAAAAAATAGCAGTATCTCCCAAATTGAATTATTTGAAAATTGAATGATTTGAAAATTGAAGAAAATTGTCAAGTATTGGTAAACCAGTTTCATGAAAATTTTCATTCTAAAGCCCATAGTTGTAGGAAAATTAGGTCTGTTTTCAGGGATGTAAAATTATGTTTTAATGCATCGTGAAGGCTTAAAGGGTTGATTAATTTTAGTGACAAGTTTTGCTTGAAACTGATATATTAAAGGGTTGATTAATTTTAGTGACAAGTTTTGCTGGAAACTGATATATACAGTCTCAGGGTTAAATCTCATCATATTTTCATTCATTGTGACTTGTTACAGCAATTTCCACCTCTCATGAATAAAAATTTGTATAAAATACCCATATAATATATCAAAATTAAAACATCCTCAATTGGCGGCATCATGTTTTTAGAAAATACTTTTATCAGATGTATTGATCAAATGCTTTGCAACACATTTTGCAATAGCATTTCTATACATTGAGCCGATGTTGGTTTGTTATTGGGCCGATGCCTTAGATGATGGCCAAACAATAGACCAAAATTGGGGCAAGAACGACACTTGAGCCAACAATGCAGAGAAAACACGACACAATATGACGGAAAAATATGACAGACAGTCACAATATGACGGCACACAGGCAAATGAAGCTGTGATGGCACAGAGGTAATGAAGCTGTGTTACCTCTCTGGGGATAAGTCACATTGCCACCACATTTGAATGCAGCTAATGTGAAAAACATAAAATCATATTAGACATGAATCGTTTGACACAATAAAAATAACAAAAAAATGATTTGCCAATCTACAAATAAATATAAAAATGACTTAACAATTAAGCCTAGATGGTACGGGATGTTAACCTTCAACCCTTACAGTACGGGGATAGACTTTAGTCGTCAGATTCTAGTCGTCAGATTCTGACGACTAAAGTCTATCCCCGCACTGTAAGAATCCACATATTTATATTAGTCGTAGACCCATAACATAGGTATTCAAATAAATCAGAAAGAGCTGACGAAGGCATTTATGATGGTTTCAAATTGAATAAAAACATGTTCGGTTGCGATGTTTTTTACAAATTATTTCAGCGCTTTAAGGTCTAGATTATAAAATTCAAATTTGTACCCACCTGGAAGTTGTGTCTCACTGTCGTGAATCACAACTTCAAGTGGGTGAAAACTACTTACACAATTTGAATCAAAACATGTGACAATCTAGTTAACGCTGATTGCTGCTTCAAATTGTCTTGTTTGAGGCCGAGAATGGCTATAGACGGGACAAGCACTGAACTAACCCTTTAAGCGCTGAATTTTTTTTATAAAACCTTAAGTGTTTTTTTAATTTTAAATCATTATAAATGTCTTAATTAGATCTTTCTGATTTATTTGAATACCTATGTTATGGGTCTACGACCATAATCTGACATAACGTCTAAAGGCGATCCCCGCGTTGTAAGAGTCACGGGGTTATGCTAAGGATACTCAGCTGGTTCTTTACAGAACCCTTGGAACACTGATGTCCACTACAGTAGTCTTCATGTGATTTAACAAACACTTCTATAGCCAGTTTGTAAAGGTGAAATATGTTGTCAATTTGTGACATTGGTATAGATAATGCAGTATATTTAAAAAATCCAAGTTATTATCAGTCACTTGAAATTGTGGATCCCGTCAGCGAGACACATTTTCAAGTTACTAAAAATGTTATTTGTTTAGATCAGAGCTGTAAGGGTTAACCTTGCATTACAAACCGTTTTGTGACGGGAGCAGAGGGGGGAGGGGGGTACTAAAAAAGTTACATAACTAGAAAGAGTTGTTCGGAAACGAGCACGAAAGCAGCCCTCCGTTATTTCCAAGATTTCCGAGATAGTGAAAAAAAAAAATTATATAAAAAAAAAAAGGTCGACCGGCAGCCATTTTAGATTTTTAGTGTGAAATTTGTCATGGGTTATCCTTGTGTGAGACATTACATTTTGTTTTATATATTTATGGTCCAGTCATTTTGCATTTCTTGAGTTAAGTAAATATTACAAAATTTAAAATGGCCACTAAACAGGAATTGTTGAAATTGTTTGATCCCAAAAGTTAATCAGGTCATTGGCTGACATAGCTGAACATATTTGCCAAATTAAAAGAAGATCTGATGGGAACTTAACGAGCAGGGTTAGGGTTAGTGGCCATAGAAATTAAAGGGTTGATGATATGGAGATCGAAATGTAACCAAAACAATTCCCCAGTGGTATGTGATGGCTGTGTGAAGTATGAGGAAGCAGAAGTTGATAGATTAGTAGCTATCTTGAAAGCAAATAACTGCGGCGACCGCAGCGGAGGCGGCGGACCGTGTGGAATACAATAAGCAGCCCGCCTCAGCGAGGGCTGCCTAATTATTGAATGGTCCCATACCAGCAACACTATACAGATCATGCACATGATGGATCCAGCATCTTTCTATTTGCCACCCACTTTACGTCATCTTCATCCACCACAAGTCGAGAATTGTGACAGCAATTCTCGGCTTGTAGTGGATGAAAATGACAATGGTTAATTCAATCTTGAACGGGTTGAGCATAAATAAGAGATAAATGGATTCTAATTAAAACTGAACAGGTTTTCCTCAAATTTAAAGCTATAAAATAAAACAATAAAAAATCATTGAGTGTCAATCAGGAGAACAATTGTTCTTCATCATTTGATCAGCATAATGAATATTGACAGTTAAGAAAAGTTACTTTAATTTATAAATTGTTTTCAACATGAAGGTCACACATTAAACACTTTGAAATATATAAAATAACTGTACGCCAAAAACATTAGGAAAGAGCAGATCCAGTCTGAAAAAAGTATGAGTTTACATCACAGTGAAGCTTAAAAACACACAGTAAACAAGAATATAAGTGGATGGGCAAACACATGGCCTTAGTGAAAACGACAGGCTATCAGTGAAAATTTGATACTAGAAAAATCACAATGTAAGAAAGAGCATATATTGTACAATCTGAACATTAGGCACACAAAAGTCTTGACAGTTGACCAAGTTCCTGTGATATCAGGTTATATGGCATAGACAATACAGCATGAAGGTGACAATTAACCAAACAAGATTGAATGTACAAATCAAGCTGACTGAGTATTACAAAGTGTGTTCAAATACATGACTGAAATCAAGCTGACCGGGTATTACGAAGTGTCTTCAAATATGTGACGGGAATAACAAAACAGAGGTAGAAAAACAAAATCTTGGAAGTGAAATAATACTGTGTATCACACTGGGCGAACCTGCACAATGCTATGTGTGAATGATATATTGTCAACTGAGTATGTGGTCAAACTCGCAACTTTATATAGTGCTGGATAAAAAAACCATGATGACGATTTGATCTATTCACAAGAATGTGGCTGCTTCAAAGTTTGCCTGAGGAATGTGAGCATTAGGGGCTTTACATTTGATGGATATTTTACTCAAGTGATAGATATTTTACCTAAGTGAGCTGGAAAAAATGAGTTCAAAAGAAAAAAGATTAGATAAAATATAGATCCAGCAAGTGTAGTCTTTAACCCAAAATTGAATAAAAAATGTAGCTTTATTTGTCAACAAGTAGAAAAATTCTGGTGAGATCCAATCCAAGACCCAATAGCAGATAATTTTCCAACATTTTTTGCCACATTAATTAATAACATTTGTTTTTAAATTCAGATCTCTTTAGATTGCTTTTTAATTTATCATTGCTTTATAATTTATTTATATTATAATTTTTCATGATACATATTGTATTATTTCACCCTTTCGAATCATTGTCATTACAAGCCTGCCTTTTGTAGCGTTTCTAGATGTGTTAGTTGTTGTTGTGTTAGTGACGGAGGTTTTGTTCTTCTTCTCATCTAGACATAATCACATTAACTTGACATAACATACATCTTAACAATTCCGCAGCTTGTGCCTTCAAATAGTGTTATTAAAAAGAAACTAAATAAAGAATAAAACAATTGATAAAAAGTACAAATAAACACGAAAGTTGAGTGCTCTTCGGTACATATTGCCATGTTTTATTTCTTCCTTCATTTGAGCTGACCAATCAATTTATTACTACAGGCATAGTATTTGTTTACTTCCATACCATTTGTTAGTTGATTTTCACTATAAAAAAACAACAATAAAATAAAAACTTATTTAAAGTGATAAAATTAAAGGGCTATGTGGGATATATGGGTTGCACTGCAAAGTAAACATGACATCAATAACAATAAAATTATAATAAATTAAAACATTTAAAAAAATAAATTAATCAAACAAGTTATTATGGTAACCATGGTGACATTACTTTATTAAACTACACACAAACCATTCAACCAATATTAATATATGAATCCAGTGAAAATGCAAAACTGGAGATTTCCCTTTCAGTGCGGTGACCGAATTTAAACATCAGAATCTGACGACTTTAAACATCAGATTCTGACGTCTAAAGTCGATCACCCTACTGAAAAAGATTTTTTTATCATGGCTATAGAACTATATCATAAAATTTCATCGTTGTAAGGTTTAAAAAAAATAATTAAAAGATTTTTCACCACTGGAAGCTCAGCTGCTAAGTTATTTACTCTTAATTTCACCCACTTGGAGTTGTGCGTCGCTACCGTGACCCACAACTCCAAGTGGGTGAAAATTACTCATATTTATTTAATTTGTGAACAAGTATTTGCAAATTTTTATGTTTAGACACACATCTAATTCCCAATTACAGAGATTTGGACAACTAGTAAAACAGATTAAACACGAAGATAGTCGTGATCAGCAGGACAAGGGTTAAATGAAGGAAAAATAGAAACAAACAAATTAAACCTTATGAAATTTTCACAAATAAAAATATGATTTGTCATTTGAAACAAATGAAAAATACAAACTGACTAATCATCAACATATTGTCCATAACAATGTGATTCAACCCTTTCAAGCCTCAATTTACCGTTGTCATCTTCATCCACTACGCAATTCACGACTTGTAGTTGACGAAGATGATTTGAAGTGGGTGACAAATGAAAACATATACTGTTATTTTTAAAACACCTCCATGAAAATTTTCGTTCTAAAACCACTAGGTTTTGGAAATTAGGTCATTCTTCACAGATCCGAAATGATGCTTTAATGCATCGTGCGGATTTAAAGGGTTAAGTTAAAGGTCAGTTCAAAAGATGCAAGAGATATTTATGATTGTTTTTTTTGCACTTTCACTAAAAAAAAAAGGATTCAAATATAAAATATCCATAACATTTAATCAATGATATTAATGATGAATGATTAGTTTGAAACCTTTATCATAACCGGGGTATTGATGTTTAAACGATAAGTTTAAAAGATGCATTTAGTGAAAAAAGACAGGGTTTTCTGAAAAACATTTTTTTTCATAATCATGATAATATAAAACTGCAATTGCTGATGCAATTTACACCTTCATATTAATGAAAAAATACCAATTAGAAACTTGAGAATGTGTCACTTTGGTATCAAAGGGTCCAGTTACCACACACTAAAGAGGCAGATAAACCCTCTTAATACCGAGGTGCAGAGTTGAAAGATAAATTTACAAACTTATGACTTCAGCACACAGAAGGTTAAGGGGCAAAGGGTTTATACACCATTAGTTTTCCGATTCTATATCCCCCGGACCATGGAGACATAAACCCAATGTTTGATTAATGTTGGGCCGACATCTGCGATGTCGGCCCAACATTAATCAAGCATTGGGTCAACATCTCGCTTCCAGAGAATAGTTCCCAGTTATTTATTAAGGTAGCATTTACAGGGATAGTCTATCGCCAGGAGCTACATACCTTGCTGTGCTTTGAGAAAGGACGAATAGTCTGGTTTGTCTGGCCTGTTATAAACAAATACAACCAATTGAACAGAATAAAATAGGTTTTCAAATTAAAGCAGCTGGCTCATTTTGCTTTTATTATCCATAATATGAACAAATATGACAAATAATCATTAATTTAATAATCCATTGCTTATAAGCAGCATCTGATCAAATATATTTTTCTATTTAAATTAGTTTTTTCAATGTCTGAAATATTAAATAGATTGATCTATTTCAATTAATTTTTACACATGTTGGTCACTAGTGAGCTGGGTGAAATATTCATACTGGCCGTCGACCCATCAAATAGGTACATGCACAATGACTTTGAAAAGTTAAAAATAATGGCTGCATGTCTAATTTGATAGAATAATTGAATTAAATTACTTTTTACTCCCTAAAGTGTTAGAATCGATTTTCAACCAAAGAATCTGATATAAAAAATTGCTATGAAATTGTTAGCATATTTTTAATTAGACTCATAGAATAGATATTCAAATAAAGGCAGTTCTGTAGACTGCATAAGGCAGACAAGACAGCCTTTTTGCCTTTTTCCTCTCTTTTTTGAATAAAAATGATCTTTTCTATTTATTTCGGTTGAGTATACGGCTTCGTTTTGGGGCGTAAGAGATAAGTATTCTTAACAGCTGCAATGAAGTTTACACTGAGAATTATAATATTGGACACAATGAACTATCAGGGGTAATCAGAAAATTCTCCATCAAATACACAAACAAACTCACTTGAAGCAGTTTTGGTCGTAGATGAGTTTCCAGACGTTGACGGCAGATGGCCCTGTGTAGCCCGTAAAACGCTCCGGATTTCTGATCAGGTCGTAATAAACTGCCTGAGGTGAATCTTCATCTAGAGAGACAAACAACACAGTTGACTCTTTATAGTAGTGCACTGTAGTGACAAGAAGTGTCAGGAGAGATGAACAACATACACGGTAAACACAAAACATTTCTATAACATTTGTACAATAGTGGACCAGCGTCAAAGACGTTGGTCCGGAGTTGTACAAATGTTATACAAATGTTTTGTGTTTGATGGGTTAGAGCGGTAGGCCCTTTACAGTAGTGGTGACAAGAAGTGTCAGGAGAGATGAACAACATAATACCGTCAGGACATCAGTATGTGATCAAGGCTTGCCGAAGCAAGTGGAAAAGTAAAGTTAAAAAAAAAACTCGTTCCAAAGTTAGTATAATTTACTACTAACTTAGTGATTCTTGGAACCATGAATAACATATTTTTAACAACATAATCCAGGTATCGGTAGTGACAAGATGGGTCAAGAGAGATAAAGAATATTATAGCAGTAAGCGCTATACAGAAGTAGTGACACCAGCATGAGAGGTGTCAAGGTGTACTACTGTGTACTAACATTAACTCTTATAATACAGAAATATTTCTCTTTAAACCATGAGGTCAAAGTGTCTTTGTCAATTTGAAATAATGATAAATGTCTTAGTTAGCTCTATTTTAATACCCATGGTAACCCTCAAACCCACGAATTACTTGTGTATAAATCATAAAAACCAAAAGGTTTTTCTTGATTTGAAATTGTCATAATCGACTTAGTTAGGTCTTTCCGATTCATTTGAATACCTACCTATGTCATTAGAAATATTTGTACTCTTAAAGTGCAGCTATCTACTTTAGTCGTCAGAATTTGAAGTCTGTAGACGTCAGATTCTTAGACATCAGAATCTGCCGTCTACAGACGTCAGATTCTGACGACTAAAGTCGATCTCCGCACTGCAAGGGTTAAGGGTCTACAGCCATTATAATTTACTCTGTGAGCGACTTTACATGTCAGAATTCACTTGAAGTTGTGGGTCGCGGTAGCGAGACACAACTTCAAGAGGCTCAGCTCATTTTTAATACATACAACCCTACACAAATGGTTAAAAATCGTCCTCTCACCATCTAGCTCACAGAAATTGTCCTGTGCATCATCGTGGGTTTTCCACTTCGCAAAGGCATCTCGACTTTCATCGCTGCAAAGAATTAATCAGATTGTAAACAAAAAAGTAAAAATATTTCTCATGGTTTTATAATTTTGTTTTTGAGTGTATAAGTGACCAACATCGTGAAAGTTGGGACGGTTGACTTGGTATCCCAAAATAAAATTTAAAAGAAGAAAAAAATATTTGGTAATTGTGATTTGATGAGGATAAATTTAACTTCTATCACAATGTCGATAATGCACAGTGTTACATAATATATATCAAAACAACAGAATTATATTTTCTTACATTTTTAAAAAGAATAAGATCACATAGTTTGTCATGTATCGCATGCCAAGAGGTGAATACCCATGCATTCATGCAATGTAACATTATAAAAACACTTTCTATGATACAGGCAGACAGGGATCGACACTAACTGATCTCATGTAGTAGCCCAAAGTGACACTAACTGATCTCATGTAGTAGCCCAAAGTGACACTAACTGATCTCATGTAGTAGCCCAAAGTGACACTAACTGATCTCATGTAGTAGCCCAAAGTGCCAGAACCTTCAGATAATTACTGGCCCTTAGCCTTGTCTTTCTAGTCCTTGGTGTACACTGTATCAAGAGGAATGGGGTTTTTTCGTTACCCCGAGGGCCAGTATCTTAGGTGATTTACTGGCCCTTAATGATTTTTACTGGCCTCGGGCCAATGGGCCAGTGTTAGTGTCGATCCCTGGGTAGAGGTATGAGCAATATCAGAATAAAGAATAAAGTTAATGTTTATTGTTAACCTGTTAACCCCCGTATAATCCGTCTCTAGCAAGTTTTATATCAAAATTAAATATTGTTAGAAAAGATCATAATCTATTTCAGGACATGTCTAATTTTCATAAACATGATTGGCAAGTTATTACGCCCACAATGAAAAATTAACGTCCACGTTGCGATTCCATTGCGATATCCTACCGTACCTCTTTAATAAAATGTAAAAGGCTATCAAAAAATGCAAAATAATAGTAATCTCCTCTGTCATTGATATTTTACTAGTAGTACAATTATTCACATTGAATCCATAGTGTTTAATCGACAAGAGTTCTAGCCGAATCAGCATCGTACAGAAGGGCTGGTTATATATCAGAACCCAAAGATACCAACCACATGTAGCAGAATTGAAGATAAATGAGAGGTACAGTTTGACCTAAAATTCTGTCCTAAAATAAATCATCGTACAAGCCAGTCAATGTACATTAATTCCAAAATGTACATTAATTCCAGAAGAAAACTGAAAAAAAAAATTCCCCTATGAACATTTACCGAACCTAAAATCTGACAAAGACTGTGAACAACATCCACCACACATCAGTTCTCACTCCGACAGCTGGAGATCATAATATAATATAACACGATTATTAACCCTGAAAGCGTTCAAATATTGTTGTATAAACCATGGAGACCAAAGAGGTTTTTTTCAAATTGAAATTATCATAAATGTATTAGTCAGCTTTTGCTGCTTCAGTCGAATAACTATGTTATGGGTCTATGACAATTATAATTTATTTAATTCTTCAAGTGCAGGTATTTTGCTTAGATGTCCAAAAAAAGATCGATAGGCGAAGCATTTATTTGTGTGCTTTATCAGGGGTACATATATATTATGTGCATGGAGTGTGGAACAAGACTGTGAAGCATAAATAAATAAACTGCGAGACAAATGTTTTTTTAAAATTTGTAATAATCATTGATGTCCTAGCTAGCTCCTTCCGTTTCATTTGAATACCTATGTTATGGGTCCACAGCCATTATAAATATTTTTTTCCCTGTTGCAAACATCTTTATACGTCAGAATGTGACGTCTATAGATGTAAGAAAGATGGTCTCTGAACAGGTTAAAAGTGTGGTCAGCTCTCAAAATTCGCGGGACAAGGGTCCCCCAGAAGGCAATAGTGCCAGTGGGTAGGCCATGGCCCTATTCCATAATAATACTAAATATGCGTTTCATACCCAAAGCCTCATTGAGAGCAAGTTCTCAAATCACAGCAAGTTCATTTGTACTTGAGCGACATCTATGAGTTAATAATTCAAAGCACTTTGCCCTTGCCCCTACTTGGTCGCTGGCTTGCAAACAAACTGACTGTATTACTGCGGGGATTTGGAAACTGCTTGACCCCAAAAGCTTGTATTGACACTCAGTAAACACAAAACATTTGTATGACTTCATGCAATGTTGGACCAACGTCCAAAACGTTGGGCCGACGTTGTATAAATGTTGTACAAATGTCTTGTGTTTGCTGGGCTGCAGGAGGACTTTCTCTCAAACATTGTACATTTATTCAATGTTGGTTCAATGTTGGGCCAGCGTCGCAGACGTTGGCCTAGCATTAAAACAGCATTGGATCAATGTCTTGTTTAAGTAGTATCTTGTAATCAGTTCAGTGGCTATATTAATGCTGTCAATCTGTACTCAATAAGCAACTGTTGGCCTACACTTGACCGTCCCAGGCATGCACATTTTGCAGTTGAACACTAGTTTAAGATGAAGTGTTTAAGTGTGCTTCATCTGAGGTAAGTGTGCGGGGCAGGGAACAAGGCAGTGCTCAACCAAGGCAAGTAGTACATGCCACATGTGAAACAGAAAATCATGATGGCATGACCTGGCTGCTTTGGTGGGAAAGTGAAATTTAAAAAATTGGCCAACCGTTACTGTCACCGTCTCCCACCAGGTGAAAGGAAGAAATTGAAACAGTTTTAGCTTTATGTTGGGACAGCATCTTAGACGATGGACCAGCATTATATCAACTTTTTGTCAATATCTCCTGTTTGTAACATTGGAGTGTACATGCTAGTCATGAACATAACTGTAACATACTGTAACATACTGTACTACTAGGTGTTGTCCAGCCATCGACAGGAAATGACCCACACTGACCTCAGGGAATAACCTGATTTGTGGCCTGGAGATCAAAGAGTGATTAAATGTTAACCCGCTTATCTTACTTAAATTTTCACACACTTGAAATTGTGTCTCGTTACCAGACCCAGAACTTCAAGTGGATGAAAATGACTCGGATTTGTTTAATTTAAGACTAAACAATATTGACATTTCAATAGTCGCTTTGTTCCCAATAACAGTCGTGTTTGGCGGATACCGACTTAACATGTTTGTTTAAAAAATCTGAGGTAATATTTAAAACGCTAGGGATCACAAAACCTTGATTTAATAATAAATGTGCATGTCAAAACTTATGTCCTGAACATATCCTAAATTTTAATGTTGTCAGTTGTGATTCGAAATCCTGAAATATACCTATATGCTAATATACCTAATGCATCATTAACCCTCTAGCTATTCAATTTAAATTTTCACTCACTTGAAGTTGTGTCTCGCTGACGCGATTCACAACTTCAAGTGAGTGAAAATTATTCAGATTTTACAATTTAATGGAGGTAAACTATTTTAAAATCTTGCTGATTGAAGCCATGTTTTATATGTAACATGTTCAAAAGTTGGTACTTATAAATGTGCTAATAAAAAAATGAAAAACCGAATATAATCGATTCCGGCAGTTAGGGTTAATACGTATAGTAAACATCTGAAAACTGACATTGTGAGAACGGATGTGAGGCACTCACCAACCTCACGACATGTAAAACCTCACTCATCTCTGTACACGTGGGGGAGCAGTGAAAGAACATAAAGCGATCCCACGCCCCCGTGACGGGCAGCACGGAAAGCAATGCTCCAAGCTCTATGTGCAAATCACTGGATCAAAGCAAAATAATGTGACTAATTTACTCTGTACATGTGGAGGAGCAGTGAAAAAACATAGTGATCTTTTCTGTGAAATCCTTTTTCTCACTAAATTATCTTATTGAAGTTTCAAAGATTTGAAAGTTGTGTCTCGCTACCACGACCCACATTCACAAATCTGAATGTGCAAACACACTTCTCATTACCAAAAAGGCGATTCCATTTTGATTAGTTCGTTTACGGCCCCGGCGACGATATTAGGATCCAAGAAGGAAAAAAAGTTATAATTTTTTTTTAAAACATGCGGCGATCTAATATCCTAGCGACAGACTGTGAAAAAAACATCAAAGTTTTTATTTTTACCATTCTGCAAACTCAAAATATGATTCAATATTGTATGGAACAGATATTTAAATATATCCTAATATATATTCATTGTCAGTGATGACAGAATTTCGCCGATAGCCACTGGCGTCGGTGATATTCAACCTCAGTTCAATGCTAACATCGGCACATTTTTTTTTTTTTTTTGATCTGTAACTCAAGTACTCAAAATGGAATTTTATGAGCTTATAAAACAAGAGAGTTAATTGAAGCACAGTAATGTGACTAAATTATGCTCTATCCAATGCTTCCCTTACAGAGAGCACAGAAGGAATTGTTGTAAGCTCTACATAGGAAATTAATGTCAACTGCATTAGCATGTCTCTGTCTCTTTCAGGATCTGTTTAACCAGACTTTACAAGTCAAAAAGTTCTTAAATCTGTGATATTTGGAAATTATTTAAATCCAAGTAATTTTCAGTCGCTTGAAGCTGCTGTACGCGGTGGTGAGAGACAGCTTAAAGTGACCGAAAATGAAAATTTAATTGATCAGCGCTCTAGGAGATGAAACAAAATGTGACCAAAATTATAATCTACACAGTGCCCCACATTGCGGAAGGACATATAGCAAGCTCTAAAAAGAAATCAAATAATATTAACTAAATTATAAAATATTATATTTTTCGGTTAGAGAAACTAAGGATAAAAATTCACCAAGATTTCAAGAACAGATTCAAACAGCGAAAGGCCTTGAATATTTTATGTAGAAGTTAATTATGTTACAGGGAATACATAAAGCAATGTACCAAGCTCTACATGGAACTCAACTAAAACTAACTGTGATCTTATTAATAATCTAAATAATAGTGTTCTGTTAGATATGTTAGAGAAAGCTAGGATAAGAATTCACCAAGTTTTCAAGCACAGTGAAAGGACAGCGAAAACAACATTATAATTAGTACAGAATATTTATTTCCAAATTATCCCATATTTGTAATCTTTTTCAAGGCATTTAATATTTTTTATAAAAATTCAAGCACTTTGTAGAATTCAAGCACTTTGTGGAATTCAAGCACTTTGTAGAATTCAAGCACTTTCCATGTTTTCAAGCACCTCCATTTCCAATAACAAAGTTAACCCTTTCAAGCCTGAATTAACCATAGTCATCTTCATCCACTACAAGCCGCAAATTGCTGCCGCAATTCTCGACTTGTAGTGGATGTAGATGATTTGATGTGGGTGAAAAAGTGAAGAAAATTACCATGTATTGGTAAGCCAGCTTCATGGAAATCTTCCTCCTAAAACCCCTAGTTGTAGGGAAATCAATTGTGTTTTCAGGGATGTAAAATGATGCTTTAATGCATCGTGCGGGCTTAAAGGGTTAAAGAAGAACTCCCCACCTTATGTGTGTGTCCAGATTTCCCAGCTTATTCTCCTCACATTTAGTTTCTTTTTGAGAATCCTCTGCATACTGAAAAATGTCACGAAAAACATATCATTTCCTGGTTCATTGAGAAATGTATGCTAATGCAATTTTCAGGTTTAAATGACAAGAAATATTTACATTGATAAAAAATAGAAAATAAAGAATTATTGGATCAAATAATTATTGAGCGAACACAGTCCAGCGGGCGCGGGGCATCCGCCCAGTGTTTGGACTGATGTTGGGCCAGCGTAGTGGACGGTGGGCCGGCATTGGTCCGGCGTTGGGCTGGTGTACCGTGTTTGCTGGGAGGGTATCCACTCTGTTGGTTCAGTGTTGGTCCATGTCTTCGGCGCTGTTCCGACACTGCCCCAACATTGGGTCGATCCTGGTGTTTGCTGGGATTTACAATATTGTGTAATAATGTAGATTTTTGGCTGTTTCGTTCAGCATATATGTTTTTTTTACTACATACATTTTGGGGTGACTTATAAGCCCAAATGGGCTGGGTACTATATTGTAAATATATTTATATTGTCATTGGATCTGTTTGTACATGTCACTATAATAAAAAATATACAATACAATACAATACCAAAAACTATTATATCACATTTAGGGATATTTCTTAACCCTTTGACTTCCAGGATCCAGATATACTGGTGTAGGAGTTCTATTTTTCGTCATTTGAAGCTGGTATTGCTAACGCAATTTCCAGCTTCAAATGACGAAAAATACATAAATGTAGTATATATTTGACGAAAATTTGTGTCATTTTATGGTTACATTGATGAATGACGACGGAAATTTCCGTCATGTATGGTAGTGACAAGGTTAAACATGCTTCAGAGCGTTTATACACAGCACTAGGATAACCCTTAACTCTTTAAGTGCTTCATTACTACTTAACATTTCATTTGAAGTTGGCATTGCTCACGCAATTGCCAACTTCAAATGAAAGGAAAATACCTCCTCACTTAAAAATTAAACCTGCTAAATTTCACAATGGGGGCTTTACTCAAGATTTATACATGCATATTTGTTCAATTTCTGTCAAATTTTAGTTGTGGAAAAACAGTATGAATGAACTTAAAAGCGTCGCCCGCACTCAAAGGGTTAACCATGGTAACCCTTAAAGCGCTAAATTTTTTAATGAAAACCTTGGAGACTAAAGGGTTTTTTCAATTCGAAATCATCATTACTGTCTCAGTTAGCTCTTTCTGATTCATTTGAACACCTATATGTTGGTTTCTACGACCATTAGAAATATTTTTTACTGTTATAGTGCGGAGATCTACTTAATTCTACAGACATCAGATTCTGACGACTAAAGTCGATCCCCGCGCTGTAAGGGTTAAAGTGCTGAAATACTTTCTTATAAACCATGCAGAACAAAAAGGTCTTTTCAATAGGAGATTTTATAGGTCTACGGTCTTTATAAATATTTTACTCTTTCAGTGCGGGGATCAACATAAAACGTCAGAATCTGATGTCTACAGACGTCACATTCTGACATCTAAAGTCTATCCCCGCACTGAAAGAGTTAATGTCCTTATTTTGACGGTTAACCCTAAAAACACCTAAATACTTTTGCATAAACAATGGAAACAAAATGGTTTCATCAATGTGAAATCATCATAAATGTCTTAGTTAGCTCTTTCCACTTCATTTGAAAATCTATCTTATGGGCCTACGGCCATTATAAATATTTCACTTTTTCACAGCGGGGATCTACAGACTGACGTCTAAAATCGGTCCCTGCCCTGTAAGGGTTAATAACGAATGGATAATCTGATAGTACTCGATTTATTGAATATTACTTAGGCAACAATTCTCACTCGTTCATCTTCCAATTTGCTTAAATTTAATTGAGTGTATTTGTATTTAATTTAAAACTTAAAACTCAGTCTAAACATAAAGATCTCAATGCAAAAATAAAATGTTTCACAAAAATATTCATACCTTGTTTTTTTCGTGGGATCTATTTTTATCCCTAAGACCTTCTGGTATTTCTTTCTGAAAGTAAAAAAAGAAAAATAATTGGCATGGTTGAATTTAATAATAAAATGTTCTATGAAGATAAAATTATGCAATTTTCTTCAAAAACATTTCATGTACATATTGACTTGAATTAGACATACAAAAAAAACGTGATATTTCTACACTGAATATATATAACTCATGTCCCACAGTCAGTATTTAGCTGTATAGTTTTAGGCTAGCCCTCACACTGCTAAACACGACTATAGTTGTCTTTAATGCTTATCAAATCACTGTTATTGGAAAGGAGTGAACTGTTCAACATCAAGATTTGACAATGTTTTGTCTGAAATTAAACAAATATTAGTAATTTTCACCCACTTGAATGTGGGTCACGGTAGCGAGACACAATTTCAAATGGGTGTAAACTGAAAATATTTAATTTAGCTGTTTAACTCTTTCAAGCCTGAATTTACCATTGTCATATTCATCCACTACAAGCCGCGAATTGCTGTCGCAATTCTCGACTTGTGGTGGATTAAGATGATTTTAAGTGGGTGAAAAAAGTGGGTAAAGAAACTTGCTATTTATTGGTAAGCCAGTTTCATGGAAATTTTCATTCTAAAACCCCTAGTTGCACAAAAATTAAGTGTGTTTCAGGGATGTAAAATGATGCCTAAATGCATCGTCAGGGGTTAAAGGGTTAAGGGATACAAGGTAAATGGATCAAATAGAAAGATTACTTAGGTATTTAGCATTAGTTTGTGTTAAAAAAAAACTATTCTTTCTTCCAATATAGAGATATCCAAACAGGCAGATGGTTCTGAGTATATGCATTGTCATTGTCAGTATAATCAATAAAATGTTTGATGCTTCAGATAATATATCAATACATACGTAGTTATATGTATTGTTGTATGCATGATGATAGCATCTAATTGTAATGTAGATGTCACCAGGTGCAACAGGCATTAACCTATGGACCCCTAGGATACAAGTAAACTATACTAAGTGGAATTTTTCAGTTTCATTTTCAGTTTCTATTTTCAGTTTCTATTTTTTAGATTGGCAAATCTTGATGCTTAACACTTTTAAACACCCATTTCATTCCCAATAACAGTGAGTAATCAAATTGGTCAACAAAAGAATTAAACACGACTTAATCATGCTCAGCGAAAATCATTTTCAATAACTTGAGGTTTAACATTTCATGTGAAATTAATTCACATAAGAGGATAAATCCAGCATGATATAGGTTTTGGATCAAAAATAGAAAAAGTTAATGCCAATAGACCTAGTAAAGTGTCGCCTTTCTTTTATGGCAGAAACGCATTAAAAAAAATGTTTAAGCTCTACAACAACAAAGCCCCTCCCATCTCTAGTTTGGAACCCCTTCTATTTCAGCCTCCTGAATCTGCCTTGTCAAGTAAAGATTTGAGGGTTCAATCGAGCATACAGTGGTGGAGAAATTCAATAAACCTGACATGCATGCTATCTATCTCGCAATCTGATAGCACTATTCAAACAGCTGCTGGGTCCAACCAGGAAATATAAGAAAAAAGCTCAATAGTCACGATAGCGGTATGAAACATTGGCAAAACATTGAAGCACCATCAGGTCAATGTTTCAGTTCTGCTTAATAGGTAGAGAAATAGATAATCTATGTCAAACAAATGCTATTCACTTCAGAAAATGCCTATCATGCTTACTCATTATGAAATACGTGTGAATGTATAAACTCAGACCTGAGCAGCACACATAGAGTGTGCATGCATACATTGAGCAAATGCTTGAGTAATGTTGGTCCAAAGTTTGCAACCACCATTAAACGAGCATTTACTTTTGGTGGTCATGCTGCTCATTTAATTACCCGGTATCCCTTACGAAGCCAAAATATTTTTGTACTAACCATTATCATATACAAAATTTAATTATTCCCATGCAGGTTTCAACTTGAGATGTTAGAATCTAAATAAGTCCCCACACTGGAACGAGCAAATGGAAGGCAGCCTATTGTAGGTTTGAGGGTATCATGGACACAGATTTGTATCTGCAGTCATTATGTGGATTACCTGTTGGTGGATATTGAAAAGTTCCAACTGGGCGAAAAGGTGAAAAATAAAGATGCATATTTCACATCAACAAAAATTTTGATTTCAACTTAGATTGATTTTTTCCTGAATAAAAACAAAATCTGTATCATCAATAACAGTTGCAGCTCAGCAAATTTTACAATAATTGCTATGTAGAGAATTAGTTTCCTAATTGCTAATAAATGTAATATACATGCAGCCAATTAATCATGTTAATTGGCTGGGTGAAATGTTCATCAGTCAGGTACACATATGCAAAATAAAAACAATATAAAATGTTATCATCGCCTGCTGCAATTACATTACAGCCATCATGTCAATATAAGTTTTTAATAAGTTTTTAAATAGTGTGGATCTCATAACACTGAATAATATTCGCAAGGTTTTTCGGAAATTTCGCGAGGGGGACAAATGCGCGAATTCAAGAATCTAGCAGAAATTATTATTATAGTAGAGCTACTGAAGAAAAATAAAAATTCGCAAATTTTAAACTTCGTAAAACATCACAAAATCAGAAATTCACGAAAATTTAAACACGCGAAAATTACCAGATCTACAGTAATCCTGGTCACGTCAACAAATATTATAAAGAAGTGTAAATGTGTAAAAGTTTACATTTTTCGGCTACATGTATAATCAATTAGGGATTTTTAATCGGACACCATAATTGGTGTACAAATCAGCAATAACCCAGCAATTATAATTACTGTCATCACTACCATTTAGTCATTTAAAAAAAAAGTTTTTTAAAATAATTTTTCACCTATTTGAAGTTGTACCTCGCTACTGCCACCCACAATTTGGGTGAAAATTACTCACATTTGCTTAATTTCACATTCGCAAATGTTTAAACGATTATTTCATTTCAAATATCAAAGACAGATTTAACATATATTATAGTCATGATTGGCAGGGAAAGAAATGATTAAGCGAAGATCATAGTGACTACATACGTAGATCAAGGGATACGTGCATATCAAATATGTGATAATTATATAAACTGTACAAATGATACATTTGACAAAAGAAGTAGGTAATACCACAGTACTGAGTAAGTGGGTGTTTACTACGTAAGTAATCTAAATCCTTGGCGTAACTGATAAAGTCAAATTACCCTAGGCATTACCAGGTGCACTGATCCCTGGTCAGCATGAGAAATAAACCCTTTCAGCGCAATAGTCACAGTTAAAATAGTTATAATCTGCTTTATCATGTTTATTAGCCAGTTAGATCACATCAGTGTTTGAAGATTAGATCTGAAAATGTTTGGTCTCAAATTAAACAATATGTAAGTAAATGTACCTGTCAATATTTGGTCAAAAGACTAAACAAGCTTGGGTCTTTTTCTAACAATGCTATAGACATCGGGTCAACACTAGAGCAATGTTAACTCACTGGTCTCACGTATTTGTGTGTTGCTTATGACAATATCACCGTTCAATGATAATAGTTATTGGTAATTATTTTGTAACGCTCCGCGGTATCAGCACATAAAGTAGTAAACATATGACCATATTACAATGATTATAGTTATTACGATTTTGTGATGCTCCTCATCCCAGGGAGCAGGGCTCGAAATCGAACTAAATTTCCACTTGTCCAGTCGGACAACTGGCTAAAAAATTGACTACTCCTTCCCAAAAATATCACTGTCCGTCCTATTATTGTCAAGCAGGGACACTCGTCCAGAAGGACAAGCTCAGTGAAACTGAACTCGTCCTGACCTTCTCAGATTCTTGGTCGTCTCGGACGATCGGACAGGGCCAATTTCGAGCCCTGAGTAGTAAACATACTTTATGTTTATATATTCAAGATGTGATACTCAAAGTAAAAATATTGTACTTGATATTGGAGCTAATGTATCTGATCAGCTTTATAACCCTTAAAGCGCTGTAAACCATGGAGACAAAAGGGTATTTCTCAGCATGAGATCATCATAAATTTCTTACTTAGCTCTTTCCGGTTCATTTGAATAGCTATGTTATGGGGTCTACCGTCATTGCAAAAAAAGTCATTAATAAAATGATATAATACATGTACTTAGTTGTTAGGTATTCAAAAGCTTACTTTGGAGGATACACATACATGTATATAAATAATCGTGAAAGTAAAATGTGTACACTTCTGATTGCAGAATGCTATGTCATCAAACAATTTTAAGACATGATAAGTTCATTTGATGTTGACTACAGTAGACATTCTGTGTTATTATATAGCCACGTGTATAGCCAGTTGTTAAAGATAAAATATTTATGAAATCTTTGACTTTAAGTTTGCAAATCACATGATAAATTTAAAGTCACTTGAAGTTGTGTATCGTGGTAGAAATTTTAAATTTGCAAATGGGTGAAAGTTTGAATTGAATAGTTCATGGCTATAGGGCTTACAGTAAATTGCCGTAATGTCACATGCGCAAACAGGTCTTCTAGAATAGTAACGTTATAGCTACCAGGTTCATCATTTTTAAGTCAGTAAGTGAGTTGGTCAGCCAGGAGTGAGTTGGTCAGACACAATTCAAAACATAATGTGTTATTTTGTTTACAACAACATGATTGACATGGTTGAAAATAAAATGTTGTGTAAAAAAAAATAATGTATAATCATGGTAATTGTATGATTTAGGATGCATCAAAATCACAATGTTTTTTTTCATTGAAATTAATGCTGTAAAAAATCCCAACTATGTGTTATTTTTCAAAAGAAAAAAAAGTTTGGAAAGATAATATAGATGGTATGTTTCAGTTAAAAATGAATATAACATGAGAATTGTTATTAACATAATGACACGGCAGAATGATTATTATATGGCTTGAAGGTCAGACATATTATAACAAGGCAGCTAAATTAAACATTAGGCAGCCTACTGCTGGCAAAATGCCAGAATAACTATGTCACACGATGCGTAACAAGAGATAAAAGACAAGATAAAAAGGCCCAGGTTGGATAAACTGTCCACATCGGCCGCCTGGGTGGTCGGGTTAGGTTTTCATAGTTTCAGCCCTATGTACCACTTCCAGGTCCAGTGAAAAGTCACCTGGGCAGATAAAAATGATAGTTCACCTGCACTGTTGTCTAGTATATAAAAATCATAATGTCAATGGCTGTAGATGCTGTACATGTATGTGTCACAGTCGGCATACTCTGAACACCTAATAGCCCAAGGTGCAAAATGGTAGGCAATAATTCATAGAAACAAGATGTTTTGTGTCCAGTACTGAAAATAGTTTGTGGTACCTGCTCAGTTAATTCAAAATTTAACCTGGGAAATATCTATTTTTGCAGAAGAAAACATTTTATTCAGTTTAAGCTGGAAATTGTGCTAAAAATGTCAGCTTTGAATATATGCTGGCATATAGTGTAACATATTTATCAGTTTATAATGGCCCTCAACACATAACACCTGTATTCAAATTAAGTGGAATGAGCTAACTAGACATGTATGATGATTTCAAATTGAAAAAAAAACACTTTGATCTTTATGGTTTGTATAAAAATGTTTCAGGGTAGTAACTTGGGTTAACCCTTTCAAGCCTGAGTTTACCATAGTCATCTTCATTAACTACAAGCCGCGAATTAGTGGATGAAGATGATTTGACGTGGGTGAAAAATTAAAGAAAATTACCATGTATTAGTAAACCAGTTTCATGGAAATTTTTACTCTAAAACCCCTAGTTGTAGGAACATTAAGTCTGTTTTCAGGGATGTAAAATCATCGTGAGAGTGTAAAGGGTTGATTGCACCAACAAATATGTGCATGTAAGTAGATCATATCAACATATTTTTCAGGGCTCCATATCCAGATATCCTGTATTCCTGGTCATGCTGGTAGAGCACCACAATACAAATTACCCGGTAATCAAATTTAACACACATACAACATAAACATGGTCAACTGATAATTAATTAATTTCTAAAGTCACTTGTAAATGTTTGATGTAAATTATGATCACAGATCACTGCAAAAACAAACAAAGAAAGACTACTATATAGTGGGCATCAGTGCTCTAAGGGTTAAAACACAGAAAAAATATTATAGTCAACATCAGTGATCTAAGGGTTAAAGAGAAAAAAGACTACTGTAGCTTAACATGCTTAAGACCACTGTGTTTAAACACAAAGCAGACCAAACTCAATTGCAATATGTAATTTCCACCACACCCTAGAATATTAAAAGGATGTGTGAGTCATACCTGGTCACACCCTAAAACATTCTCACACATCAATCCCCAGATATAAAACTGTAGTGCAAAACGGTCACTACTATATTTATACTCAATATCCCAGGCCTTTAACCCCCAAAACGCGGGATAGACTTTAGTCAGAATCTGACATCCACAGATTCTGACGACTAATGTCTGTCCCCGCACTGTAAGAATTAATACATTTATAACAGTTGTAGACCCATAACATAATCACTACAAGCCGCGAATTGCTTTCGCAATTCTCGACTTGTGGTGGACTAAGATGATTTTAAGTGGGTGAAAAAATTAAAGAAACTTGCCATGTATTGGTAAGCCAGTTTCATGGAAATTTTCATTCTAAAACCCCTAGTTGCACGAAAATTAAGTGTGTTTCAGGGATGTAAAATGATGCCTAAATGCATCGTCAGGGGTTGAAGGGTTAATGGATAAAAGGTAAATGGATCAAATAGAAAGATTACTCAGGTATTTAGCATTAGTTTGTATTAAAAAAAAACTATTCTTTCTTCCAATATAGATATTCAAACAGGCAGATGGTTCTGAGTATATGCATTGTCATTGTCAGTATAATCAATAAAATGTTTCATGCTTCAGATAATATATCAATACATACGTAGTTATATGTATTGTTGTATGCATGATGATAGCATCTAATTGTAATGTAGTTGTCACCAGGTGGAAATACCAGAATGCAACAGGCATTAACCCATGGACCCCTAGAATACATGTCAACTATACTAAGTGAAATTTTTCAGTTTCCATTTTCAGTTTCTATTTTCAGTTTCTATTTTTTAGATTGGCAAATCTTGATGTTTAACACATTTAAACACCCATTTCATTCCCAATAACAGTGAGTAATTAAATTGGTCAACAAAACGAATTAAACACGACCCAATCATGCTCAGCGAAAATCATTTTCAATAACTTGAGGTTTAACATTTAATGTGAAATTAATTCACATAAGAGGATAAATCCAGCATGATATCTAGGTTATTGGATCAAAAATTGAAAAAGTTAATGCCAAAAGACCTGGTAAAGTGCCTCCTTTCTTTTATGGCAGAAACACATTAAAAAAAATGTTTAAGCTCTACAACAACAAAGCCCCTCCCATCTCTAGTTTGGAACCCCTTCTATTTCAGCCTCCTGAATCTGCCTTGTCAAGTAAAGATTTGAGGGCTCGATCGAGCATACAGTGGCGGAAAAATTCAATAAACCTGACATGCATGCTATCTATCTCGCAATCTGATATCACTATTCAAACAGCTGCTGGGTCCAGCCAGGAAATATAAGAAAAAAGCTCAATAGTCACGATGGCGGTATGAAACATTGGCAAAACATTGAAGCACCATCAGGTCAATGTTTCAGTTCTGGTTAATAGGTAGAGAAATAGATAATCTATGTCAAACAAATGCTATTTACTTCAGAAAATGCCTATCATGCTTACTCATTATAAAACACGTGTGAATGTATAAACTCAGGCCTGAGCAGCACACATAGAGTGTGCATGCATACATTGAGCAAATGCTTGAGTAATGTTGGTCCAACGTTTGCAACTACCATTAAACAAGCATTTACTTTTGGTTGTCATGCTGCTCATTTAATTACCCGGTATCCCTTACGAAGCCAAAATATTTTTGTACAAACCATTATTATATACAAAATTTAATTATTCCCATGCAGGTTTCAACTTGAGATGCTAGAATCTAAATAAGTCCCCACATTGGAACGAGCAAATGGAAGGCAGCCTATTGTAGGTTTGAGGGTATCATGGACACAGATTTGTATCTGCAGTCATTATGTGGATTACCTGTTGGTAGATATTGAAAAGTTCCAACTGGGCGAAAAGGTGAAAAATAAAGATGCATATTTCACATCAACAAAAATTTTGATTTCAACTTAAACGGATTTTTTTCCGAATAAAAACAAAATCTGTATCATCAATAACAGTTGCTGCTCAGCAAATTTTAAAATAATTGCTATGTAGAGAATTGGTTTCCTAATTGCTAATAAATGTAATATACATGCAACCAATTAATCATGTTAATTGGCTGGGTGAAATGTTCATCAGTCAGGTACACATATGCAAAATAAAAACAATATAAAATGATATCATCGCCTGCTGTAATTACATTACAGTCATCATGTCAATATAAGTTTTTAATAAGTTTTTCAATACTGTGGATCTCATAACACTGCATAATATTCGCGAGGTTTTATTTTTCGCAAAATTCGCGATGGGGACAAATGCACGAATTCAAGAATCTAGCAGAAATTATTATTATAGTAGAGCTACTGAAGAAAATAAAAATTCACGAATTTTAAACTTCGTAAAAAATCACAAAATCAGAAATCCACGAAAATTTAAACACGCGAAAATTACCAGATCTACAGTAATCCTGGTCACGTCAACAAATATTATAAAGAAGTGTAAATGTGTAAAAGTTTACATTTTTCGGCTACATGTATAATCAATTAGGGATTTTTAATCGGACACCATAATTGGTGTACAAATCAGCAATAACCCAGCAATTATAATTACTGTCATCACTACCATTTAGTCATTTTAAAAAAAAGTTTTTAAAAATAATTTTTCACCTATTTGTAGTTGTATCTCGCTACTGCCACCCACAATTTGGGTGAAAATTACTCACATTTGCTTAATTTCACATTCGCAAATGTTTAAACAATTATTTCATTTCAAATATCAAAGACAGATATAACATATATTATAGTCATGATTGGCAGGGAAAGAAATGATTAAGCGAAGATCATAGTGACTACATACGTAGATCAAGGGATACGTGCATATCAAATATGTGATAATTATATAAACTGTACAAATGATACATTTGACAAAAGAAGTAGGTAATAACACAGTACTGAGTAAGTGGGTGTTTACTACGTAAGTAATCTAAATCCTTGGCGTAACTGATAAAGTCAAATTACCCTAGTCACAATTAAAATAGTTATAATCTGCTTTATCATGTTTATTAGCCAGTTAGATCACATCAGTGTTTGAAGATTAGATCTGAAAATGTTTGGTCTCAAATTAAACAATATGTAAGTAAACATGGTAAATGTACCTGCGAATATTTGGTCAAAAGATTAAACAAGCATGGGTCTTTTTCTAACAATGCTATAGACATCGGGTCGACACTAGAGCAATGTTAACTCAATGGTGTCACGTATTTGTGTGTTGCTTATGACAATACATGTATAATCATGGTAATTGTATTATTTAGGCCTACGATGCATCAAAATCACAATGTTTTTTTTTCATTGAAATTAATGCTGTCAAAAATCCCAACTATGTGTTATTTTCCAAAAGAAAAAAAAAGTTTGGAGAAGATAATATAGATGGTATGTTTCAGTTTTTGAAGGGTTAAAAATGAATATAACATGAAAATTTTTATTAACATAATGGCACGGCAGAATGATTATTATATGGCTTGAAGGTCAGACATAATATAACAAGACAGCTAAATTAAATATTAGGCAGCCTACTGCTGGCAAAATGCCAGAATAACCATGTCACACGATGCGTAACATCTATAACTACAATCATAATGGTACATGCAGCCATTGACATTAACGTCCGACCGGCCGCCCGAGACAAGATAAAAAGGCCCAGGTCGGATAAACTGGCCACATCGGCCACCCGGGTGGTCAGGTTAGGTTTTCATAGTTTCAGCCCTACGTACCATTTCCAGGTCCAGTGAAAAGTCACCAGGGCAGATAAAAATGATAGTTTACCTGCACTGTTGTCTAGTATAAAAAAATCATAATGTCAATGGCTGTAGATGCTGTTGTACATGCATGTGTCACAGTCGGCATACTCTGAGCACCTAATAGCCCAAGGTGCAAAATGGTAGGCAATAATTCATAGAAACAAGATGTTTTGTGTCCAGTACTGAAAATTTAAATAGTTTGTGGTACCTGCTCAGTTAATTCAAAATTTAACCTGGGAAATATCTATTTTTGCAGAAGAAAACATTTTATTCAGTTGAAGCTGGAAATTGTGCTAAAAATGTCAGCTTTGAATATATGCTGGCATATAGCGTAACATATTTATCAGTTTATAATGGCCCTCAACACATAACACCTGTATTGAAATTAAGTGGAATGAGCTAACTAGACATGTATGATGATTTCAAATTGAAAAAAACCCACTTTGATCTTTATGGTTTGTATAAAAATGTTTCAGGGTAGTAGCTTGGGTTAACCCTTTCAAGCCTGAGTTTACCATAGTCATCTTCCATAGTCATCTTCATTAACTACAAGCCGCAAATTGCTATCGCAATTCTCGACTTGTAGTGGATGAAGATGATTTGACGTGGGTGAAAAATTAAAGAAAATTACCATGTATTAGTGAACCAGTTTCATGGAAATTTTTACTCTAAAACCCCTAGTTGTAGGAACATTAAGTCTGTTTTCAGGGATGTAAAATCATCGTGAGAGCTTAAAGGGTTAATTGCAATAACAAATATGTGCATGTAAGTAGATCATATCAACATATTTTTCAGGGCTCCATATCCAGATATCCTGTATTCTTGGTCATGTTGGTAGAGCACCACGATACAAATTAATCAAATTTAACACACATACAACATAAACATGGTCAACTGATAATTAATTAATTTCCAAAGTCACTTGTAAATGTTTAATGTAAATTATGATCACAGATCACTGCAAAAACAAACAAAGAAAGACTACTATATAGTGGGCATCAGTGCTCTAAGGGTTAAAACACAGAAAAAATATTATAGTCAACATCAGTGATCTAAGGGTTAAAGAGAAAAAAGAGTACTGTAGCTTAACATGCTTAAGACCACCGTGTTTAAACACAAAGAAGACCAAACTCAATTGTAATATGTAATTTCCACCACACCCTAGAATATTAAAAGGATGTGTGAGTCATACCTGGTCACACCCTAAAACATTCTCACACATCAATCCCCAGATATAAAACTGTAGTGCAAAACGGTCACTACTAAATTTATACTCGATATCCCAAGCCTTTAACCCCCAAAACGCGGGATAGACTTTAGTCAGAATCTGACATCCACAGATTCTGACGACTAATGTCTGTCCCCGCACTGTAAGATTTAATACATTTATAACAGTTGTAGACCCATAACATAGGTATATTCAAATGATTCAGAAAGAGAAACTGTTTTATTAGCAGGTTAAATCACAGTTATTTGAAATAAAAAGAATGTTTAAAACATAAATATGTGTAACTGTTTGATCTCAAATTAACCCTTTGAAGCCTAAATTTACAATTCTAATCCCCACCCACTACAAGTCGCAAAATTGCTGTCACAATTCTCGACATGTAGTGGATGAAAATGACTTGAAGTGGGTGAAAAATTAAAGAAAACTGCCAAGTATTGCTAAACAATTTTCATGGAAATTTTCATTCTAAAACCCTTAGTTGTAGGAAAATTAGGGTTTTTTTCAGGGATGTGAAATGATGCTTTAATGCATCGTGGGGGCTTAAAGAGTTAAATGAATACTGGTATGTGTAATTTACACGCACTTGGAACATGTGGAAGTTGTGGGTTGTCGTAACGAGACACAACTTCAAGTGGATGGAAATTTAAACATGGTTCACCTAGTATATTTGCTGTTTATATTATCACAGAAAAGCAGGGCTCATGAAAAGTATAATTTTGTCTCATGATCTGATGTAAATAATAAGTATTATCTGGTATACTTGGAAATACTAAATACCATCTGGTGTACTTAGAAATATTAAATAATATCTGGTGTACTTAGAACTACTAAATACTATCTGGTGTACTTAGAAATACTAAATTGAAAATGTTGGTAGTCGTGATTAGAGTGAAAGCGTTGATATACAAGTAGTTATTTAATTACCTCTTTGCATTCGTCCACGGCACAGCTCGGAGATCCACACTGTCCTGTGTTATCTGAATCGAAAGGGCATTTACGGAACAAATTCGCCTGTAATACAAAAAAAGAATATTCATTATCTGGAATTTAAAATGAAAATTCCGGTGTAAATACAAACTTGAAGTTGTCGTGATTCATAACTTTAAATGGAAATTATTTAAATGCAAATTTTACAAAAAAATACTTGTATGTTTACAGAAGAAAAAGTACAAACTTCAAAAAATGTTTGAAGTGCTAAATGATTAAATAGTAATGGTACCAAGCACCTAATAATCATAATGATTACCCTAATCTTGCGTCAGAAACCCAAGTGATTTCAGGCATGCTTCAAATTTACCATAATCTGATAATAAAATAGTTTGACATTAAACATGTTAAATGCTCAGTTCATCAAAGAAATTCAATATGTGATTTTAAATAAATAATTTTCTTCACTTCAATATGTTGAAAATCGTATTAATTACTGATTAGGCCCGTCTTAAAACATGTAAAAAGAATGCCACTAACCAGATAACAGTCCTGACAAATAAATTTATGATTTTATACTGAAAAAAAAAACAATGCCAAGAAACTATACCAACAATTCTCAGCTCCCTTATATTTTTTTATTACTTGGCTATAAAAAAACTATGTCAGGAGTGCTACGTATCGGTGTGACAGCTAGAGAAAATAGTTTTTGATATTTGAAGTGTCTGCACATTGATATTTACCTTGTAATATCTGAAGTATGGTTTCTGTAGTAAGGTGGTTAATCGGGGATTGATCTTCAAATTGTTGAACGAGTCAATACTTTCTACTGTGCATGAGCAGTCATCAAGTTCACCTCTCAACTAAAAAATAAATAGAAATAAATTATAATAGGAGGTGGTTATTGCTGAAGCATAGCTGGCTCGCTGCGCTCGCACAGAGACGTTGTTAACTCGGCTAACTAATGCAGTGTTTAAAAATGCTAAATGGGAGCCTGTCATTCAGTAAACGAGTATGCTATTCCGGTGTATTTTGGCAACTTGTGTATGCTGGTAATTTGGACTAGAGATCACCCTTAAATCAAGGCAGCGGCTAACGGTACGTGATTTACCCTAGGTATGCCTATAGCAGGGTTACCCTGTTAACCAGAATACACCGGAATAACATCCTCGTTTATTGAATGACGGGCTGTCATTAAGCTCATTAGCACTGATTAGTGTGTATTCCTTTGAATTTGTAATCCAGTGTTTAGGGATACCGGTATAGTCTAGCATGCAATTCGTACGCTTGTACAACTAGGCTAAATGATGGTGTTTGTTGGTAATAGACCTATGTATGATTAACGGCAAATACATAGTCTACAGACTACAGCTACATAACTTAAGCACTTACTGCTTACAGGGTATCAGGACGCTTCGGCCCTTTGCCAACTCGGCCCCCACCAACTCGGCCCCCTCACAGTATACCAACTCGGCCCCCTTACCAACTCGGCCCCCTGTACTGTAGAGCTGTGAAATGTTATCTTGCCTTCACCAACTCGGCCCCCTGTGCTGTAGAGCTGTAAAATGTTATCTCGCCAATTCGCCCGCCCCTCCCCCCGTTTGAAGATCCAGATTAATCAGGTAACATTTGGACTATATTTATTTATATTAACAACTAACGTTGGCGGTCATCATTTAAGTGTATTTTCATGTTTATTTATTTTGCTTGTTTAAATCTGAATGGATATCTCATTTGTTTTATTTCAAAACAGCAGCCATAAATATATTTATATTGACCTATATAGGCCTATATATTTATATGTAAATTATTTAAATGTGAATTAGTTAATAATCATCATGTTTGTAACTTATGGCAAATAAAAATATTATGTCTGTCTGTCCGTCATATATAATATATATTTATACACTTTACCTTACCTGACGAATTGTACATGGAACTACTATAGACACCAGATAGTAGAGGTGAACCATTTCAGGTAATATATTTGTTGCTCATGCAACATACGGATTCCTATTATTTGAAATATGAAGAAATATAATCAACCATGTCTACACCTTTACCATGTCTTCATCATATCACTACATTCAGAACATTAAATTGATTATAATTATATCCGTATAATCATAGATGTTGCCGGCTTAGAGTATAACAAAACACGAGAGATGAAAATTTGACACCACCTGTCATCTGTGACATAAAACAACTCACGCCACCCAGGGTCCGAAAAAGAAGGTGTGTGAAAGCCGTCAGTCCACTCCTGTTTGGTCACCAATAGGGCTTATTGATATAAGCTCTAGTGTAGTAATAACACACTGAATAGTAATAATGCACTGGGAAAACTTGGTAGTGACATTCTAGCGACCCGTTCAGTTCCAAAAGCTAATTACCGGTATATTAAATAATTAGGCTGACCCCGAAGCATAATAACGTATTTTCTGGTTGTTTATCTGACAACAGATATCAATGTGATCAATGTCGTAGGTTGTATACATCACTCAGTGAATATGAGATAGGCTTAACGGCGGCTGCAGATTGAAATTGGTTAGTACGTAATAATATAACTCCACAGTGGATTAACCCTTCCGCCGATTTGTATTAACCCCTTACACTGCTATGGGCGACTATAGTAAAACTTTTGAAGATCGATCCTTTGCCGTGTCAGGCTAAGTCTTGTGGAATAAATTACCAACAGATTTGCGAGTGTGCAAATCACTAGAACAGTTTAAATCTAAACTTTTTTTCTGCAATATAATGGCTTTTTGTATCAGTTGTTCATCAGATGTTTTTTTGAAGAAAAAACGTGCCAGATATGACATAGTGGGAAACCACACATGCTGCAAATTTTATGCAGCAGTGTGAGGGTTAAACAAGACTTATTTAATGTCCACAAACTATAAATGAGGGTGCACATAGGTTACAAAAACGAATCGAAAGAACGGCGAAGCGCTTGTTTGTTTTGGACCAAAGGGGCCGAAGATCGAGGATTGCAGTTTATAAATAGTGTAAAAAACGAAGCTAATTTTTTTTATCTATTTTTATCTATATTTATATCATTTTTCCCTTATAAAAAGTAAATAGTGAAGCCAAAAATGGATAAAAAGTGAAGTGGGAATAATCCATAATTTCCAGGACCCATGTGCACCCTCTATAATGATAGGCCCTACTTTATAATATATGATGTCTGTTCGAAATATGTTACGATTATTAGGCAAATTTAAAGTCTACTTTCATTATCGTCATCGAGCTGAAGATATTAATAGTATCTTATCCCAGAAGCTTGAATTCCCGGCCCGTTGATATCAATATGCATTAGGCATATAACCAATATATATGTGGATATAAAGATAAATAAGTTTTATTTATTATAATATTATTATTACCTGTTATTGATTTAACTTATGATGTGTTAGTATACGACAAAATCACATTTACTTTTAAATTCTGTAATCGGCACCGACCAATAGCATGCATGCAAAATGTGCTATCGCTGAACTTTAATCGTGTTGAAGTGTTGCTGCTAATTTTCTCACCGTTACGCCTGTGTAAACACACCTTTGTCACGCCAAAAATATGAAAGACACACCTCCCAATGGCATCGCTAGCTAATTGTAATTGACAGAATAAATTATGTCCATTTTGTTTTTTATCAATCTATCTGATCATTTCTAGGGTTTTATACATCATGATACATAGGCCTATACAAAAACATAATGTTATTGGCGGCATGGTGTTAATCATGTGTTAATTTGCACTCATACGCAGTTATGCTATGTTAAATCGGCACTCTGAATAAAGAGGCATGATGTTAATTTGTACTGATTCGAAGTTAAGCTATGTTGAACGCCCATTGAATCAATTGTAGGCTATTGGGTGGGAAAACTCACACTGTATATAAAAGTCCTCTTATATGGTGTAAAACAACGAAAAATCCATCAATCAATTGTTTTAGTTGAAATGACCGTAATTCTCATAGGTTTACCTTAATTTATCAATTGTAAATGTAAAGGTAAATGTGCAGGTTTATAGTCTGATATCAAGCATTTCATCCGACTTTACCATGTTTACCCCTGGTCACTGGACCTGTTCATTCGTGTTCCATCTCAACTCCACGGATAGCATACAGTCCTGCAGCCATTTCGGCGCATTTAAATTATCTTACACATTGCCATCTCTGTCCTACCAGGTACTCATTTTCACCTGAGTCAAGTGGAGCATTTGAGGGTTGAGTGTCTTGCCCAAGGACACAACATCAAAACAATTTCCCGATATTGAGAGGGGAAAAACATAATCTTTCTCTGAAAATCCCGCACCAAGCGGGATTCGAAACCGTATAAATGGTAATAGGCCAATACAGACAATAGGTATGGTACGTTTAAAAGATTTGAACAAACCGATTTTGTTTCAGGTAATAGCCTGATGATAATAGATTAGGCCTATATTTATTGACAATAATAGGCCTATTAATATTTATTAGCATGATTGACATAATGATACTACTATAATGAATGCGCGAAATTCATTCACCCTGGTTGATGAATATATTATCGTCATGGGGGCCGGGCTGGTAAACCCTAGGGGGCCGAGTTGGTAAACCCTAGGGGCCGAGTTGGGAAAGGGCCGAGTTGGTAAGGGGGCCGAGTTGGAAAAGGGCCGAAGCGTCTGGCATTCGCTTACAGATAGTTAAATACGTACCAAGACTTCGAAGTTAAATCAATGCCAATGGACAAATGATGCAAAATTAACATCAAATTCAAACTCAATCAACACTGACCAAAGGATACAAAATACTCAAATAAATATTAAAAAAAAATGGCATAGACTCTAGGCATAGGCCATAGCCTAGGTTGCACGACTGCCAGCCCCAGGCCGCAGGGCCAGGGCAACCATGGCATTTATATCAGCAGCTGGCAACCACAACTAGACTATGTATCATGTGGAGCACTTGCCCGGTCGGCAGATTTGACAAATGCTGCAATGGGAATGTAATACACTTCGCAATGGGTAATTTTCATTCATTGTGAAGTGCGAGTGGCCGAAGCGGCGAAGGCACGCACCTGACAAAAACAGCTGTCCGAATCTTCCAGCACGGCCAAATCAAAAATAACACAGATCACCACGAAGCTGAAACAATATCTGCTGCGCGTCATGATTCTTCAAAATCTTACAAACAAAAACGTCTTTACAAGATATATTTCCTCAACCATGAACGCCGGCTACCCTCTGTTTTGTCCTGAAGTGAAATCAGCGAGTTCACGCCTTTTTATTTTTCGCATGTCAACATGCAGCGTCACCCATCTCATTAAAACTGTCTTCATCCGCGATGTGAATGTGATAAACAAAATAGATCCACATCAAAACGCTTCAATAAAAGGTTTTTTGTCCAGCCTTCAAAACAAAAAAAATAAAATTCATATTAAAACGCGGTCCTCAATTGAATAATGTAAAATAATTTTGTCTTCTCTGCCAATCATTGATTTGTTTATGTTTGCGCATGTAGAGAAAACATACGTGGCGTAAATCAACTATATTTCATTTCGAGGCCAGGGGGAATTCCAGGGGAAGCCCTCACGAAGTACACGTGCAGAATGTCAACTGAGTCAGTCACCTGCCAGTCACAATGAGCCAAATTTGATGCAATAATCTGATAATCCACGGGACCTGGTGTTTTGTCACCTGATATTTATTTAACAAAATGAATCATTATGGTCGGATTCTTAATGTTACGAGGGCAACGGTAAATCTACACAAACTCAACAATGGTAACTAAACGAAAAAAGTATAAAAAAATCATTCAGTCATTTCAGAATCAGCGGTGTGGCGATCCGATAATTCTGTGAATCTCAATACTAGCCTTGTCGTTGACCCCCAATGTATGGGGGAGGGGGACTTATATAACATTCTTTTCACCAAGTAGTCATTTAAAAGGGTTTCCGGTGACGTCACTGCGTTTCACAGAATTAATAGACAGGTTTCACTTTCAGTTTCAGTCAATCAGTAACTGGAGTAAGGTGGGCGATGATAGGTCATATCCATATGATTGCTTATGGTGTTTGGAATTTACCATGGTGAGATCTATGGATGCAGTGTGATAGTAGGGATAGCCTACTGATAGCTGACGAGGTCGCAGGTCATAGCCCGAAAACGATGTGTCAGACAGGTGCCCCGTCTAGCCTACTGAATGACAGAACTTGAGTCTTGCATGAGTCTTGCATACCCGGCCGCCCACTAAACACGACATGTTTACCCAAAAACAATGTGGTTTGAATGCTGGGCATGCGTGGGACGGTCAAGTGTAGGCTTACATTAGCCTAGCCTATAGGGTACAGGTTGACAGCATTAATCAGGTAATATCAGCGACTGAACTGATTACAAGATAGACCAACATCTGCGACGTTAGCCAACATTGAACCATTATTTGTTGAGTGTGCCATGGTTGCTGGAAAGCTCTCACTGTCTCCCACAATTTTGTACGCTGTAAATCTGTGGCTGAAACCTGTTTCAGCCACTGGGGCTGGATCCACACAGTATACACAACCGTTTGTGTCTCGATCAAAACAAAGCCCACATGGGAGAATTGGTGAATTATTTACTCATAGATGTCGCACCAGTATATAGACTTTGTATGATTTGTGAGCTTGCTCTTAATGCGGCAATGGGTATGAAACACAGTTTTATTATCTTGACTGATAACTGTGAATGTGGGGTGATTATGGCATTGTGTGATGACCAGGGGCCACTGTTGCATTCTGGGACCCCATGTCGAAACGTATTTTGACAGTTGACTAGATATTTAAACCGACAATCGGACATTATGCCAGCATTGGGTAGACCTGTGTTTGTTGGGTGTAGGCCTACAGTACTATGCCAGTAGCCTAGTCTGCAAAGAATAAGATATTATTTCTGTGTAAAATAGGCCTAGATGGCAGAAAAGTTTTTTTTAAATAAAGAATTTATTAAAGCACTTGTAACTCGATTACAAATGCAATGTCGAGATTTGGACATATGTAACATGTAGGCCTACATGTATAACTTGAATCCAGCTAAATACTGGAATGATCCAAATCCACCAGAATAATTAACAGCCACATTTATGGAATTACGGGTTATGTGTGTATTCCGCTGTTAAAAGGAGTAGTCCACTGTGTACGAATAGCAGGACAATTAACTGGGGTAGGCCACCTACAACTAAAACAAGAAACAGAACTAAAACACCAGTGGTCTATAGCTTTAAAGTATACAACACCACCTTATAATAGAAAAAAATGAGATATAATATTATACATCGATGTCCAAAATCAGAAATACAGTAATAACATGAAATCTCATTCTCTTTTAGCTTTAAACTAGTGTTCAACTGCAAAATGCGCATGCCTTGGACGGTCAAGTGTAGGCCAACAGTTGCCTATTGAGTACAGATTGACGGCATGAATATAGCCACTGAACTGATTACAAGATACTACTTAAACGAGACATTGATCCAATGCTGTTTTGATGCTAGGCCAACGTCTGCGACGCTTGCCCAACATTGAACCAACATTGAATAAATGTACAATGTTTGAGAGAAAGTCCTCCTGCAGCCCAGCAAACACAAGACATTTGTATAACATTTATACAACGTCGGCTCAACGTTTTCGACGTTGGTCCAACATTGCATGAAGTCATACAAATGTTTTTGTTGAGTGTCAAAACAAGCTTTTGGGGTCAAGCAGTTTCCAAATCCCCGCAGTAATACAGTCAGTTTGTTTGCAAGCCAGCGACCAAGTAGGGTCAAGGGCAAAGTGCTTTGAATTATTAACTCATAGATGTCGCTCAAGTATATATGAACTTGCTGTGATTTGGAAACTTGCTCTTAATGCGGCTTTGGGTATGAAACGCATATTTAGTATTATTATGGAATAGGGCATTGGCCTACCTACGGGCACTATTGCCTTCTAGGGGACCCTTGTCCCGCGAAATTTGACAGTTGACCACACCTTTAATGTGGAACCTTTTTTTTAAACTGTTAACACTTACACAGTCCTAGTTCATGGCCATTTTGATAACATATAACAAATCAACATATATCAAGGATCCAAAAATGATGATTTCAGCCTGATTGTGTCACTTGACAACACTGGAGTTGAGCTGTGTTTCACTAGCCTAAATTTATAAAGTTCTGCATGATTTAATGGTGCACATTAGCAACGCTAAATATAAAGACCTGTAAGCCATGGCAACCTAGCTTATAAGTCTCTGTAAACTATGTACAAGAATGAATCAGGGATCTAAGCTAAAGATTGGATTTTGATTTCAAATCATTCATGTTCAATTTTACAGTTTCCAGACAAAGAGGGGCACTTTGGACAAACACTACACACAGAAAATTTCATTTCTCTTGCCAGAGACGGGGAAAAAGTGCAGAAACAGAGCTGGTGAAACAACTGGCGGCGAGGATTCGATTCAACGGCCCAATCACCATTGCGGATTACATGAGAGAAGTTCTGACTAATCCAGTTGCTGTAAGTTCATTTTATTTTTAACCTTCAGAGTGCTGGGATAGACTTTAGTCGTCAGAATCTGACATCTGTAGACGTCAGATTCTGATGACTAAAGTCGATCCCCGCACTGTGAGAGTAAAAATATTTAAAATGTTTGTAGACCCATAACATAGATATTCAAATGAATCGGAAAGAGCTAACTAAGACATTCATGATGATTTCAAATTGAAATAAACAATTTGGTCTCCATGGTTTATATAAAATATCCAGCACTTTAAGGGGTAAACTAGGCCTTCAGATTTGAGAAAAATGCTGAGGTGAGTGATCACTCACCATAGTTGACCAAAATTTCATTATATCTTTTTGTTACATGAAAGATGTCTTTGGGTTGTTATTTCTAGGGTTATTACATGCATAAAGATGTCTTTGGAACAGAGGGTGACTTCATAACGTCACCGGAAATCAGCCAAATGTTTGGAGAGGTGAGAAAATTGATTATTACCATTAATTATATTTTTATAATCAATGCCGCAAATTCTCACCTCAAAGTGAGTACAAATAAAATACAGAAGTATAACATATGTCAAGTTATAGCTCTGAATATACTTATTGTGAAATAGGCCTACTGTAGATCTGGAAATATTGACGTGGTCAAAGGGAGTGTTTCTATTTAGGGTTACTGGTAGTGGTTGAGTGAGTAGATCTGCCAAAATTAATCTCTGCCAAGTTTTTTCATTTTCCAAATTGCCAAAATGTAAAGCCGCCAATATTTCCTTGTTTCAAAGTAGGCTATGTGGTCCTTGTCAATTCTCGCATCAGATTGACAGGCAAGGTTAAAACGCACCAAAGAGTTATATTGGGCTACAAAAAATGACCCCGGAAATCATCCACATACACGTAGGGAGGCTATATAATGGAATGGTATGGTTTCAAAGTGATCCAAGTAATCATAGGCTACACACAGTTTATTTTCTGGTGCCTATTTTAATCATTGGAGGTCGCCAACAATGCAACTTTTGGCCAGCCCTGCATAAACAGTATTATCACCATGCATTCAAAACATCAAGTCATTTCATAAGAGTAGGGTATAGTCCCGACTTTGAGCTTTTTTCTGTTGCAAAATGATATCGCCATGGTTGAGCAGGAAGCAATATACGCATACTCAAGACCTCTAAAACCCCTGAAAACGCCGAGAACTGCATTATAATGTCATTTAGCATTTATCATACTTACAGTACATTTGTGTAATTCGAGTCAAAACATTTACCAATATAACAAATATATTGTTTTTTTTTTGTTTGAAGAAGAAATTTAAAAAAATGGCTATGATGTCATTACCACTTTACCCCTTAAAACGCTTAAATATTTTTTAGGTCATGGGAACCAGAGGGTTTTTCAATTTGAAATTATCAAAATTGCCTTAATAGTTAGCTCTTTCTACTCAATTTGAATACCTGTATTCATGGTATTGTGGGTCACTAGGCCAATAACATTTTTTCAATTCTTTCAGCACACGGACCGTCTTTAGACATCAGAGTCTGATGTTTACAGCCATTATATTTTTTAATTCTTTCAGTGAGGGGGGGATCTTATTTATTCTAAAGTCAGTAGTCCCCGCACTGAGAGGGTTAAAAAGCTTTTTTATGCAATATTTTTGTGCAAAATTTGCCTGAAAATATTTATTCTACTTTTTCTGTATATTTCAATCCCAGTTCTTTTTGTATATTTTTCCTGATGATATTTTGACTAGCTGCTGGGTATTTGGTGTTTACACGAGTGGATGGAAGCGGGATCCCCACCTTCTGTTCAGCTGGTAGAGCTAGGTCCTGGCAGAGGTACCTTAACTGATGACATCTTGAGAGTGAGTTATTCAGCCGTGTTTATTTTAGTCATTTTTATCCTCCGCCCAATGAAGGTATTTCTGAACCACTACCATGTATCAACTAATATTTTGATATATCTATTATCTAGGTTAAAGATTTACAATAGCTGTGACACATAACATTAATCTCATACTGCGTTAAAGTTGATCCATTGTCCTCTATGTTTGCTCAACATTGATCAACATATCCTGAATGGCACAGTCCTCCACATAAGAAAGTAAAAATTTCCAGGAGAGCATTGAACTATAGCAATTTTTTTGTGCCTAATTAGCTCCGCCGAGAGTGCTGCCAATTGCTCTGCTTGCCTAAGAAGTGCGAGAGGATCTCCGGCGTGATCGCTCTCTTATAAATGGAGGACTGTTGTCAGCTGTGAATTTGTAGCACTATTCACAGTGAATAGTGAAATGCCACATGTAATTTTATCAAATTGAATCTCCAAACTTCTTGAATACATTGGTATTTCCTACCCTATTTCAGTAAAGAAAGATCAAACAGAATATAACTTATGTTTCTCATTAGCAGATATCATAAATGGTTAAATTTCAGTTTGTGTATATTTTTTATTAACTTGAAGGATTTTTTTTAATGTACCTAGTATACATGTATTTGTTTCTATGTTTATTTCAGTGTTTTGAAAAATTTCCAGCCATGAAAGACTCCGTCTCTGTTCACTTGGTGGAAGTCAGTCCCAAACTGAGTGAGATGCAGCGTCAGAAGCTAACCGGCAGCCGCACCTCATCCTCCCCCAATACACACTCTGACAGCCACACTTCATCATCAAGTGTGTCATCATCCACTGATACACACACAACTGCCGAATTAAATACTCCAGATCGCACACAAGAGACACCTGGTGAATCACCACAGCACTGCAGTCAGACGGAGGCGTCACCTGGTGACTCTCCACTATACTATAAGACTTGTCACAGCAGATATGGGCCAGATGTTTTCTGGTACCACCAGTTGAAGGATGTACCACCCAGCTACAGCTTTTACATCGCTCATGAGTTTTTTGATGCACTTCCCATCCACAAATTCCAAGTAAAAAAGACTTGTGTTTACATTATAGTTGTTTGTCATCATTTAACAGCAGATTATTGACATTTAAATCAAATGAGTAGGCCTATCTAAACATAAAGAATTGCAAATGTTTGGTCTCATTAAATGGCAAATACATGTATGAGTAATTTTCACCCACTTGAGTAACGTGACCCACAACAACTTTCCAGTGGGTGAAATTTAAATGAGATATCTTCTCAGGAAAAATGGTGCATAATCGTCCTCTTGGATATGAAAGGGTGTATCTGCCACTTTACCAAGTGACAGATACACCCTTTCATATCCAGTGCTGGTGGTTTGGTAAATAGTGGTGTGTGGAAAATCACACTCCTTGAATGAGCAAGGAGTGTGATGAAGGAGTGTGATTTGCAATCCACTAAGTGTTGCCTTTGCATCTGTACATTGTACGAGGCGTGCTGTTTTTCCTACAGCTCAACTTTGTTTTTAGGCGTGTGATGGCGTGTGCGTGTGACCACACGCCTCATATCACCAGCACTGCATATCCAAGGGGATGGTATAACCCTCGTCTTGAAAACTGAACCGCATACTGTGTTTATTCAAATTGACGCCCATGTTCCAATAAGCGACCACTCCCCTGATTTGAAAAATAAAATCCAGAATCATCATTCGCTATAAACAATATTAACCCTTACAGGGCGGGGACCGACTTTAGTCCTCAAAATCTGACATCTGTAGACGTCAGATTCAGACGTCTAAAGTCGATCCGCACACTGTAAGATTACAAATATTTCTACTGGTCGTAGTCCCATAACATAGGTATTTAAATGAATTGGAAAGAGCTAACTAAGACAGTTATGATGATTTCAAATTGAAAAAATCCCTTTGGTCTTCATGGTTTTTTATAAAAAAAATCAGCGCTTTGAGGGGAAACCCATGGCATTTATTAGAATGAATACGGTACATGTACATGATATATATACATTCATAAGCAAGTTTCAAATCAAATAGAATGCCATTGATTAAAATTTAAAAAATATTTTGTGGTACCATATGAGACCGGTAATTTAAAATAATTACATACATGTGTGAAGTGTCCATTTCTCATAAATATATGTATTTGTGACCAAGCCTTTGCAAATCTTGATGTTTAAATTGCAAATTGAGTTAAGTTTTCGTATTTCCTGTAGATTTAGGCTTGTTTTGTATTAGGATCAATTCACAGCTTAATATAGTCTTATATTCACTGACTGTTTTCGTACAGAAGAGGGACGGTAGATGGCATGAAGTGCTGGTTCACCTGGACGAGTCAGATGATGGACCGCATCACCTACAGATGGTCCTGTCTCCACAGCCCACTGTCGCCAGTAGTCTGCTATTTCAGGTTAGACCGTGAATATATACACTGGTTTGTATCTGCATTAGCCAGTGCTCTTGTAATTGTGACTGCCTCCCGTGAAATTCAATTCCCTAGTTATGTTGACGAACAAGTGAATATTGTGGCCTGATTTAATATAAAATGTAGGCATTGCAAAAAATAAATTTCTATATTTTAATTAACTAACATTCACTCTCGTAGCTGATGTCTATCTGCCACTAAAGTGATTACATATATATCTTCAGGTTGTTTTTTTAATTGATGGATTTTATTGAAAATATTTAATTTATACAACTTATGTAATGGACCTTGAAGGGTTAATGATAAACTAGTTGAACTTATTTTCACGTTATCCAAATATAGTATTTTTTCCCATGTAGGTCGACCCTGCAGACAAACGTGAACACATTGAGGTGTCTCCTGAATCTGCCATAGTGATGCAGGAGTTAGCTGAGCGAGTGAGGCGTGACGGCGGAGCCGCTCTTATAGCTGACTACGGACACAGCGCTGAAAAAGAGGATACCTTCAGAGTGAGGAGGAAACTTTATATATTTTGGGAGGAAATTAAATAATTAAAAATAAACTTATTATTTTTTATGGTCAAACAGTGTTTTGAAAAAATTATATAAGTATAAGTAAGATAATTAAGTATTTGTTAAATAACAGATCTTTATTTAGAACGATGATAATCAACCTTCTGTTAGACATACATGTATTAAATCTTTGTAGCTTAACCCTTGGAAAACTGAAATATTTTTGTATAAACCATGGAGACCGAATGTTTTTTTTTTTCATTTGTAATTATCATAAATATCTTAGCTCTTTCAGCTTTATTTGAATACTTATGTAATGAGCCTACAACCATTGTAAGTTGTTTAACTCTTTAAGTGCTTCATTACTACTTAACATTTTCCTTTCATTTGAAGTTGGCATTGCTCACGCAATTGCCAACTTCAAATGAAAGGAAAATACCTCCTCACTTAAAAATTAAACCTGCTAAATTTCACAATGGGGGCTGTACTCAAGATTTATACATGCATATTTGTTCAATTTCTGTCAAATTTTAGTTGTGGAAAAACAGTATGAATGCGCTTAAAAGCGTCGCCCGCACTCAAAGGGTTAATTCTTTCAATGCGGGGATCAATTTTAGACATCAGAATCTGATGTAAAGTCGATCCCCACACTCCAAGGGTTAATGTTTATGTAGCTGCAGGTTAAGAGAGGTTTAGTTATTCAGAGCACACTATAACACTGTATAATAAAAATGTATATAATAAATATAATTGTATTTGTTGCAGGCATTCAGGGATCATTTATTATGGGACCCTTTGTCGGAGCCGGGAAAAGCTGATCTCACAGCGGACGTCGATTTCTCTTACCTTAAGAAAATGGCTGGAAACGGAGGTAAAAATGAATTAACCCTTGAGCTTCTGAGTGCTTTCTCAGCTTGTTTGCTTTTATTTCTCATTCATTTATAACTGGAATTGCTAACCTAATTGATAGCTTTGAATGACAAAAAAATGTAAATTTTGAAAAATAGATATATTGCAAATTCAGTGATTTGATGAAATAAGCATGTATTACAAATATTTTTTTTCAAACTCAGTAGCATTGCTTTAAAGCTTGCTTTACCCGTATAATGCTGATTTATTTTTGGAAAAACCATGGAGACCAAAAGGTTTTTTTTAATTTGAAATCATCATAGATGTCTTGGTTAGCTCTTTAAGATTCATTTGAATACCTGTGTTATGGATCTACGACCATTATAAATATTTTTACTCTCGCGGTGCGGGGATCGACTTTAGACGTCAGAATGTAACCCTTACAGCGCTGAAATATTTTTATGTAAACCAAAGGAGCAAAGGGTTTTTTCAATTTGAAATCATTGTAAATGTCTCATAGCAGACATGGCGCAATGGTTAGAGTGTGGCGCTCTACCGATGTTGCTACCTGCCGTGAGGTGCGGTTTGTTAAGATGCTGTGTCCTTGGGCAAGGCACTTCACCCTCAAATGCTTCACTTGACTCAGATGAAAATGAGTACCTGGTAGAACAGAGATGGCAATGTGTACGATGAGTTCAATGCGCCGAAACGGCTGCAGGACTGTATGCTCTCCGTGGAGTTGAAATGGCACACGAATGAACAGGTCCAGAGACCAGGGGGTAAAATGTCAAGTCGGATGATAGGTCTTGATATCAGACTATAAACCTACACCTTTATTTTTACCTTAGTATGCTCTCTCCACTTCATTTGAATATCTATGTTAACGGGTTACAGCCATTATAGATATTTTACTCCTTCAGTGTTTAAGACATCATATTCTTATGTCTAAAGTCGTTCTCCGTGCTGAAAGAGTTAAAGTCTAAGTATTCTATTCAAATGTTCAGGGTTCCCGGTTCTAATAAAACTATTGTTATAATCAGCCTAAAATCTACTTGAGATTTTCTGTTGGACAAATTTAAGGAAAGAATTTTAAAACACCAGGGCACAAATTAAGGCTTAGATTTTGGGGGGGACTGTCTCTCCCTGGAAATATTTTTGAGGGGGGTTTTTCACTCGAAGGAGGGACTGTCCCGCATTGTAATTTTTTTTGAAGGGGGATGTTTTTGGGGTGTCACATTAAAAAGCCAACTTTGCTTGCCACAGGCTGGGCCAGCAGTGTTGTAATAACAGACCTAGCGAACTTCTAGTCACCTGCCAGACACGTGGTGCGCAACCTAATAAACACGAGACGTTGAGGAAATGCTAATTTAATGTTTGGCCAGCGTCGCAAACATTGCCAACTTTGCATCAACGTCTTGTGTTTAGTGGGAACGTTACATATTGCTTCAATAATGAACTTCCGCGTGTGATCATGGCTGGTTGACAAGAGGTAGGATATTTCTTGTCATTTCAATGATGGTCCTGCATCTGTAATGTCGGCCCCTATCAAACCAATGCCGTCTAAACATTACAGTATAGAAACGTTACATGTACAGCCTGAACAGACAGCCAGACCCCTGGGGCCAGACACACATCTTTTGGAAGTGTGACGTCATAATCCAATATAACCCCCCACTATGCTTCTGCGCCTTACGCGTTTATTAGGGATGATACGGTATCAGATACAATCTTATGATAACTCTGCAGTGGACTTAGTATCAAGATAATCTAAAACACTATTACATCAAACAGATGTTGTGCCCGCGGAGTGCAAGAAATGGTGCGGGAATATTCCGCGCTTGTGATAACTGATGCGCTGGATCTGAGTAAAAACAGCGGGAATCCCGCGTTTGCGCACCCTAATTTGTGCCCTGAGTAACACAATTATTTTTAACAGGTTAAAATGATTATATAATATGAGCTATAGCACAAATAATTATAAGGCTGTACACATTAAGATTGTAACTAAAGTGCTCAATTTTGCTTATCATAAGCAATTCTAGATGTAATGATTTTATAGTTTAAACAACACACTCAATCCACCACTTTCTTTTTCCATTTTTAGATAGAAAAAAAATTTAAATCTGATGCTGAAAAGCTGATTTTTGTTGTTGTTTTGCCTATTTTATGTATGTACCTGTACAGTTAAATAATAAAAATGTAATATTGGTGCAAAAAAACAATGGTTTCATTTTTGTTCACATATTTTTTATCATATATTTGCTCACATTCAAATCGTGTTCTGCAATTTTTTCCAGGTGAAATGCTTGTGTTACACGGGTAATAATATTAGTATTGACTTAATGAGCATATGTTTATATATGTTAATTTTTTATTGCAGTCTCATTCTTTGGTCCAGTGACACAAGACAGTTTTCTGCATAACATGGGACTAGGAGTCAGACTACAGGTGAGAAATTAACCCTTTAGCCCTTACAGCGCGGGGACCGACTTGGACATCTAAATCCAGTCCCTGCCCTGAAAGAGTAAAAATATGAGTCAGATTACAAGTGAGAGATTCACCCTTTAAACATGTTAAACACCAGTGACCCATTATATTTCGGATTTTCCCCCCTTTAAGCCCCATCACCTCATTTGTGCACCAAACATATGAAAAAATGTATTGAAAAAAAATAATGGTACAAACCATCGTAAAGTTCATACGGGGCTTTAGCACTTTAACTGCGGGAACCGATTATATTCAGTTTGTATTTTTTTATTAGCACATTAAGTACCACCTTTTGAACATGTTACAGATAAAACATGGCTTCAATCAGCCAGATTTGAAAATAGTTAACCTCCATTTTGTCAAATGTAATTAATTTCCATTCACTTGAAGTTGCGGATCGCGTTAGCGAGACACAACCTTATATGAGTGAAAATTCTAAATTGAATAACTTGGCGGTTAACTTTTAACCCTTTCACCACTGAAGCCCGTTTTTTATGCTGAATGCCATAGCATTCAGCACATAAAAACGGGCTTCAGTGGTGAAAGGGTTAAAGCGCTGAATTAAGTTGTAAAAAACAGCGCAGCCAAATGGGTTTTTTCAATTTGATATCATCTTAAATGTCTTCGTTAGCTCTTTCTGATTCATTTGAATACTTATGTTATGGGTCTACGACCATTATAAAAAAAATCTTACTTACAGTCCCGAGATCAACTTCAGTCGTCAGAATCTGATGTCTACAGGAAAGAGTTAACACTTACGTACGGTTTTAAGCTAGTTTTAGGTCAATAGAAATATCACTAAATTTTCCTAGATGTATCCCCATCAACCATAGGTTCGAAATTAGTTTGAAAAATATATAGAAGGGCAATTGTTAGAAATCTGGAGCTATGAGGTTTTCAATTTAAATTTTAAATCACTTGAAATTGTGTCTAGCTAACGTTACTGCGATCCACAATGTTGAGTGAATTACTCAGATTTGTAATATAAAGTCATCATATATATGCTTGTGTATATGTATCTGTTATAACTTTTAAAAAACTGATTACATAAATGTGAATCAGAACCACAGAAATTCAATTATTGTCATGCTTAAGGGGACTTTGTTATATTTTTTCAGATACTGCTACAGCACGCCTCTGCCGAGGAGCGTAAAGATTTGATAACGGGTTATGACATGCTGACCAACCCTGAGAAGATGGGAGAAAGGTTCAAATTCCTGGCGATGACTCAGCCGCGAGATGAGAAGACCATCCCAGCAGGATTTAAAACTTTATCTTAACCTTTTGCTGCTGGGACCGAATATATCCGTTTTCAAGCAAATTTCAGACCAATAAATTCAACTCGAATTGCTTAAATGTTTTGTAATAGATGCTTAGTTAATCTATTAATTACATTTTGAAGATGTATATTTGTTCATTAAAATAATTATTTTTCGTCATTCGGAGCTGGAAATTGCGTAAGCAATTCCAGCTTCAAATGAATGAAAAATAGTCCGAAAAAATCGGCAGCATAGGGGTTATTGAGATATATTGGCCTTGAACAGCTATTTGTGCTCTCAGTAGGGTTTAAAACCTTATCTTAACCCTTAAAGCGCTGAATTTTTTTTAGAAAACCATGGAAAACAAAGAGATTTTTTTAATTTGAAATCATCATAAATGTCCTATTGAGGTCTTTCCGATCCATTTGAATACCTGTGTTATGGGTCTACGGCCATTAGAAATATTTTTACTCTTACGGTGGGGGAATCGACTTTAGTTGTCAGACGGCTAAAGTCGATCCCCGCACTGTAAGGGTTATAGAGATATATTGGCCTTCAACACATATTTGTACTCCCAGCATAATTTAAATTAAATAAAATATGTGCGATATGAAAACAGTGTTATTTTGATATGGGAAAATGCAGCAATCATCCGATGAATGAAGTGGGAGCATTTAGAATACCTTATTCAGGCGGTGCTTGAAAGTGGCCTCAGTGGTCAGGTGTCTACTAAATATTATGGTGGTCTACAAAATCCTCAGTGCTTGATAGCCCGGCAGTTTGCCAAATATTAATACATGTACATAGAAATTGTTCAATTGTAACCTTTAAAAATATTTAGTGGAAAATGTAGGAATAAGCTTTTTTATTTTTATTAATGAATTGGTAATATTAAGTTTTATTGATGAAATGTGTTGATATGTTTTCTACTTGTTATGAGCAGCTGGTAGGCCTCTATGCTATCTACTGCCCCTACAAGTTCAAGTCTAGGCGTGACATGTAGCATATTTCCCCATAACACACAAAAAATGAAAATTTGTGTTTATTCACATGACATAATTACTGCCATACATTTTCAAGTGTATGTATATTCTATATACTGAGTCAGAGAATAAGCAATGCTATATTCCACTTGAACAAATATTCACCCAATGCTAGCACAATGTTGGACCACCGTCTGCGACGTTGGCCCAACATTGTACCAACATTAGGTGAATTACACTCAGGTATTTTATGAAATCAAATTATTGTCATATTATTGTGATTTTCTTTTTTTCCTTTTGTCCTAACTTTTCTGATGGAAAGATTTTTTCTTGTAATCAGATGATATGGATCCCAGTCGATTCTTAATGTTCATTATGAGTAAATTTTAGTTTTACTGACATGGTAATTCAGCTAATAACACTTTATAGCTTTGTAACTAACACTAACACTATTCTACACTAAGAATTATCTTTTGCAAAAATAAACTGTTTGTTTTGTATTGTTACCATTTTTGTTGTGTTGATCTATTTGTATAGATATCACCAATTAGGCCCAACCCATTATTAGTTAGGTCTACTACATAAAACATTTTGTGGTGTGATAAATTCGGATTTTGGGAAATAGCTTGACTCTTTCATCATAAATGTCAGTTTTTTCTGGTTCATTTGATTACATATGTTATCTGCATTGGACATTTGGAAAAAAATGTGGTCTGTTTTCCACGAGTATACCCCTAGTTAATACATTTTTATCCCCCGCCCGTAGGGGAAGGGGGATTTTAGTCGTGCAAGGATTCTGTCCGGCGTCACGTTTTCTTGTGGGCGCAAAAAACTTAAAAACTACTGGTCAAATCTAACACAACATTCCTAGCAACATGGGGATGTGTAAGTGATTTTTAAGAGATGCTACCAAAATTCAAAATGGCCGCCAGAGGGCAACTCTAAATTTTTTTGTGGGCGCAAAAAACTTTAAGTCAGAAATTATTAAAATTCTACTATCACATTCCCCATGATATGGAGATGTGCAGGTGACTTTTTCAAGGTTTTACCGAAATTCAAAATGGCCGCCACAGATAAACTTTAATTTTTTACTTTTAAAACTAAAAAAAAAAATTTGGTCAATTTTTTTTTAATTTTAACATCACATTCCTAGCAACATGGGGATGTGCAAGTGATTTTTTAAAGATGCTACCAAAATTCAAAATGGCCGCCAGAAGTCTACTCTAAATTTTTTTTGTTGGCGCAAAAACTCCAAAACTTCAAGTCAGAAATTATTCTAATTTTACTATCACATCCCCCACGATATGGAGATGCGCAAGTGATTTTTTTAAGGTTTTTCTGAAATTCATAATGGCCGCCATGGATAAACTTCATATTTTCTTGTGAGCGCAAAAACTGAAAAATTGAAATCGTACTATCACATTTCCCACCATCTGGAAATGTGCATGTGATTTTACTGAAATTTAAAATGGCCACCACAAATCAACTTTTTAAATATTTTTGACCGCAAAAAGTCTAACCTAATTTATGGCGGGGGATGATATAGGACTTCAGTCCTCTTGTTTAGCTATGGATTTATACAGTGGTTTTCTAGGCATTAAGATTATCATTTGCATTTCACAAAAAAATATTATGCCGAACCAGATTCAATTTCTGCAGGGCTAGGAATTACACACACAACTATTCGGACACTAATCTGCCATTCAAAGGTGATCAAACCACTTAGGTAATTGTCACTTGACTCGAAATGAAAAGTGAATTCTACGTCACAGTTCTTTACATCTCTCTTGTATGTGAACAAATGTATCAACCCAGAAATGCAGTTATACAAAGCTGAGATACAAGAAAAAGGTTGGTGGATATGCCCTTTCGTCGATAACACGTACAGGTCCCGATAAAGGTCATCTACCTCCTTCTGGCGATTATAATCCCCAGCAGGAGGTGGATGACCTCCATCGGGACCTGTGGTGGCAGAAGGCTCCGTAGCACCCCCCCCCCTCCTCCTGACTTCACAAGCCTTAACCCTTTAACCGCCAAATTATTCAATCTGAATTTTCACCCACTTGAAGTTGTGTCTCGCTGACGCGATTCACAACTTCAAGTGAGTGAAAATTATTCAGATTTGACAAAATGGAGGTCAACTGTTTTCAAATATTGCTGAATGCATGATGGCACATTTTATCTTTAACATATTTAAAATGTGGTAGTTAATGTGCTAATAAAAAATAAAACCCGAATATATGCGGCACCGGCGGTTAAAGGGACAATCGCGTTTATGGCCGTTTTTAGCCCTTTTATTTCTTCCTCAGACAAGACAAATTGAAGGATAACATAAGTTTTGATTCAATTTACACAGTGATTTTTCACCCACCGGAGGTTGCATGTGGATCGCGATAGATATCATTTATAGCACTTTAACCCTTAGAGCACTGATGTCGACTGCAGTTGACATTCTGTGTTTTTATTAGCAACTGTATAGCCCCTGATAACCAGATGTTAAAAGTAAAATATGCCTTCAATCTTGAAACACTGATATATATTGGGACTCGACTTTCGCAAATCACACAAATTTGTGTTGTAGACGGTTGGCCAACATTAAACCAACATTGTTTCAATGTCTTGTGTTTGCTGGGTCGGTACCATGTTTTTTGTGCCTATCTTTCCGCACTCACTTTGACTTGTCCCTTTTGTTACTCCTTATTTGTAGTTCGGGTTGTGGCGACGGTCCACTTTGATCATGATGGCCGCTCTTGGGGTGTGAATTTTACATGGAATTGAGTTATTGTACGAATCTCATTCATAATCGAATTGTCAGGAGACATAGCTGCCAGTTCGATCCATTCAATTTTTGTGATTCAGTCTTCACGATTACATGGAATCCAATAGGTCACCAAGTTTTTATATGACAATAAATGAATTTGTTATTCACTGTTACACCGTGAGAATGGAATAAAATGATTTGCATCAGACCTGCCCTAGAAACTGTCTCTATATTTCACAGTAATTAATCTCTAAATACTTCTACAGGAATCAAAATGCGCGGACAAATATTCCCTGGATTGTACATCTAATATGGCTGATCAATTAACAGAACAATAAATTATAAAAAAATAATTTTATTTTAGCAACAATAACATGCAAATACAGTGTTTTAATATTTTTAATCATATCCAATCTTTCTTCAGAACACTTCACACTGAACAAAAATATTTCAATGTTCTTGACAGTGTGGTATGATCGGCGTGAAAAGCTCTCTGTGCCATGAAGAAAATCAGGACATTTTCATCTGAATGTGAACAAAAAGTGAGAATAAATATACAACAAGCAAAAGTATTATCGGTGTGCGGCACTGTAGCCCTTGGTGCCGGCAGCTGACCCGTGTCTATTGGTGTAGACGTAAGCCGCAATATCAGTTCCCGAGGAAAGAGACTCTATGTGGAATATCTCAGTGTCAGGATCAACATTGATAACAGCATGAGAAAATCCTTCCTTCTCAACCCAGTCCTGGAACCACACATATATAGTTTTAGTGCTGGCTATAAAAAAGTCCATATTTGCCTGGTAAATAAGCAAAAAAATTTTCCATCTACTGCTAAAATATATTTGAACAATTAGAGCTCGCAAAAAGTACACAGCCTCAGGGCCACCGGCGGTCCGATAGTGTCGCCTACAGCAAACCGCTACCGTGAAAAGCAGCCAGCGACTCGCTGCAGCAGACGACATCTAGTGAACCATCACTGTGATGCTATCTGGGATGCATTATTGACACAATTAGATTTTATATTTATAGTTTGCATCTATAAAAATATCTCCTAAATTTATAGGTACTTCGAAAAAGTCACAGCCCGCGCATTCTTGGCGAAGCTGTTATTAGCCACTTACATCAATATTTTGTCCGTTGATGTAGACCTCCTCTACGTCTTCACTGTTTGCTATGACAGCCACTGCCACATAATGTACGTCTCCCTCACTGAGGTAAGGTCTGGAGACCAGAAGGTCATCAGTGAAATCTCTGTCTGGAACCAGGGGGATCAGGGATCCACCCATACTGGTGTCATGCTCTCCACCATTCAGGGCTGTAGCGATGGGGAACTCTGCCGCGTAACACGGTGAGGAACACTCGATCTGAAACAAAAAGTGGTAGCTTAGTGTGTTACAAAAGAACCCACAATTGTGTGGGTGAAAATTAAAATAATAGACCTGGAAAATGCCTTAAGACTAGTATCACAGATAATATTGACATAACAGTGTCTCATAGATTAAAGCTATAGGTCTACATTCGCACAAAATGTTTGGATTCAATATTACCTGACGCTACAGTGGGGCATATCATAATGTTGGGAGCTAGATGGGTTGTAAAGAACATTAAATTTACAAAGTATTACACCTAACGGTAAAATTAAATGAATACTAACAGAAATTAGTTTTATTTGATTGTCTAGCTGACTTTCCTACTGTGACGATTTATTTTTTATTTTGTCTTTAATTTCTGTTTTTTTTAATACAGCATCATTCACCATGAATTTTGTTTTAGTGTATACTAAATCAGCAACACTTACAATCTTAAAATGGGAGACGTTATTTTAATATGGAGGCTGTTTAACATGTTTAACACACCTTTTTAAATCAGAGTGTATAAATTGAAGGTGATGAAGGTGTATTGTCTAGCTCCCAACATTATGACATTATAGCTTTAGGTGTAATGTGAATCCTAACATTTTACGTGAATTAATAGGTTTAATGTTGGAGAATAGGACATTATTTCCGATGCTGAGACACAACTTGACAAATGTTATCTATAATGCATTGATGAACCTTGGTGATTTTGAAGTGATTACCTTTATTGCGTCCCTGGCAACGCGGTGGTCAAGCTCGTAAAATTCTCCAGTATTAATCTCCTCAGACACATCCAGCGAGAAAATGGAGACCGTGGTGCCATCAGTCACTGCCAGAACACGTAGTACATAGCCGCTGTCATCCGGGCCGTATATGATGGGGAAGGTGGTGTGTGCGGTACCAAGGTCAGCAGTGTTAGGCATGGAGTCATAGATGTAGTTATTGTTGGTGTTGTCAGGGAACTGAACTCTGCCGTGACCCGCGTAGACACTGACAGGTTTATCAGATCTCACGTAAACTCCTGTGTAATCAAACTCACTCCCATCTTCATATTCACTGGCGTCTTCCGAAATCACTTCAAATTTGTCCAAGGTCACCACCACTTTGGCACGCCTTTCATTGTTGAGGATCTCTACTGTTGTGTCGTCTTCCGAGGCCACCACGGAGTAGAAGGAGAGAGGTCTCAGTGAAGGTGTAGTCTTCTCATTGAGGTAGCTAACGACAAAGAACTCTGTACCATCAGCATGTATCGGTCTGGCCATTCCAGCATCCACCTCCCAAGAGGGCTGGTCCAAGTTGACAGAGATGGGGTTATCTGTTGTGACGATTAAACCCACTGTTTCCAGGCCGTGTGTCACACGTTGCTCCATGGGGTACACCTCTGTGACTGACCCCATGGCAGGTATGGTGCCTTGTCTGGTCTCTGTGGAGGATTCTATGGTGTAACTCGTCTCCTCCCTCGCTGTCATTGTGACTAAGCAATCAAAGGTACCAGCGGTACGTGGCAGAGAAACGGCGAAAAACGTACCCTCTGTACTCTGACCTACACAAGAAAAAAACAGAAAAATACAGACAAGGCTGAAATATTTTTGAATAAGCCATGTAGACCGAAGATTGTTTTTCAATTTAAAATACTCAAAATGTTTTACCTAACTGTTTCTATTTCAACTGAATACCTATGTTATTTGTCTACAGCCATTATAATTTTAGACAACAGAAACTCTGAACTCTAAATTGCGGTTACAAAGCGTTTGTCATAGTTCAAGAAACCACACAAGTTGAGCTTCAGATCACAATGCAAGTCTAGTCAAAATGATCTTAAAAGTTTGTCACAATTTAAGACGAGCTCTTCGTGAAGTTAAAAATAACTCAGTGTGCGAGTCTAATAATATAACTCCTACACCACAGCCCAGGGACCGTCCTTATATGTCAGAATCTGGACGTCTATCGATATCACATTCTGATGTCTGAAGTCGGTCCTCGCACTGAAAGAGCCAACTAAGACAAAAAGCAGAAAGACCCAACTAAGACATTTATGATGATTTTAAATTGATAAAAAAACCTTTAGTCTCCACGCTTTATACAAAAGTATTACAGCGTTGTCAGTCACAAATTTCTCAAGTTTGTTACAGTGTGAGTAATCACAAAGGCTGAGCTCACTCTGATATTGCAGGTGGATATACCAGTGTGAATCTCATACTTTAAAGTCACAATGATCTAAAGTCACGGTTTGAAGTGTGAGTTATCACACAGGTTGAGCTCACTGTGACCTCACAGGCAACTCACAGTGTGAGTCTCACAATGATCTTTAAATGGTCACAGTGTGAATAAGTCCTTTTACAATATCTTGTTATTTCTCCTCGATTAATGAAATAACATAGAATGAACGAAGGCTGTTTGCACCCGATGTTAAACTAGAATCAATCTATACTCTTAAAACAAAGTTCAGCTGATTATATAAAAACATGGTACAAAGCTAAGTTGATATATTTAATAAAGATGCTACATAGTTAATATAGTTTATCTTAATCCCATTTTTCAATTTCCGTGCTCCAGTTTTGTTACTGTATATATTACTCCACTAAAATTTAACATGTATGGCCACATTGGTTGCCAGCATTTACTGAGGTTAATATATATATATGATGTACTTACCCGACACAGTGGTTAGCCACATCAAGCCTACAACATAGTGAATATAAAATATATATAATATACATAAATATTATAGATGTATCCACTATATATATATGTCTTGTGTGTGTGTATGTGTGCGTGCATGGATGTGTGTGTGTGGGATTATATGTGAAATGATGTATACTGTGGCAGTGGCAGATCCAGAGCGGGGGTCAGGGGGGTCCTTTGCCTGGCTAGCCCGGCCAATTTTATTTATGGCCGGGTCGAGGCCAAGGTTCTTAGTCACGTGACTTTCATGCCCGTGCTATTGAGGCTGGTGATTAATTTTCTGAGTCAAGTCATATGAAATGCGTCAGAGGGGAAATACAATACTGTGAACAACTCTTCATCCAGGGAAGTGACCTTTCAAAAATGCCTAAATTCGGGGATTACCCTATTTTCATCTAAAAATAGCAACTAATCACAGAAATTCGACATTGGGGCATACCAGAAGCTACATGAAGCTAGGCCACGCCGCGTAGTGTGGCTCTGGGAACCAGAGTAAGGGGTCCTGAGACCGCCCTTTTAAAAATTACAGTGCCTAAAACGAAACAATCTATAACCATGTCTCGATGGCCATATTAAGAAGCCGAAATAAAAGTTTTAACCTGATTGTGTCGCTCAAAGCATCGATCACAATTACCAAAATATCAAGGGCGCGTTTTAGGTACACTTTCTCAGATGAAAAGAAACAAGCTCTTATTGATTCTCATGACCTATATGGAAGCTTTTTTATTTTCCTCGGTTGCACCTCTTTAACATGTATTGGGCGAATACGAGCACTCTGACCCACTCGTTTAATCCTAACGATCCTCAAATGCATATGAGCTATATCTGAGCGAGAATGATAGTAAACAGGCCTATGTCTTTGACAAATTATCAGTATTTACTAGATTGGTTTTAAAGTCCCCATATATTAACTGAGAAGTCTGAAAAATCATTCATTGACACCTAAATTTAAATATTTGGGGAGGGGGTACACAGACAAATTTATTCGGATTTTTTTAAAATAATTCTGATGGTGGATCTGGATCAGAAGACAAGGGGCGTAGGGGTTCGCACCAGGGCTCTCACTCAGTTCAAACACTGGAATATCTTGCAGTATCAGTGTATAGTGCCAGCATGCTTTGCCAGCTTAACCTTTGGCAGTAAAAATCTTAACCCGTGAAGCGCTGAAATATTTCACATAAATCAAGACAATAGACAATAGACAATAGTTTATTAAACTCGGGCCATACATGGCTTGGAGTATGCAATAGTGGTACATACATGTAACAATAGTCAATATTAAAGGTAATAATACATAGTAATAAAATAAAATATTTAAATACATAAGAAACATAATGCAGAAAATAATGTGAGGTAGTGAGGTACAATGATTGAATGTAACATAATGATTTTTTTTAAATACCATATATATGTCTATATACGTGTATATATGTATAAATATATATATATATATATACATATATATATAAATATAGGTTTGATCAAAAATACATTATTTAATAAAAGAACAGCATGAAATATTAAGTGATATACAGTGATATACAATAACATTAGTTTTAATCTTCCCGTGGCAGCACCGTGTCCTAGACATTGGTACTGTGCATATTGCTGCAGACCCATGTTTCAGACACGACGCTACCACATGAGAAAAGGTAAAAGTATATAAATATGTAACGGTATAGTAAACATGGAAAAAGGTGAAAAGGGTGACAAATGAAAATAGTGGACATACATCAATATAGTCAAGAGAGTAGTCCTATATTTGAACAATCATTTTAAGAGTTTAGATATATATATTAAAAAACTTGAATGCGGCTTTCAGATATTTAGCTAATTCATTAGAAATGTTAGAGGATGTGTCCGACATGATATTTTTAAATTTTACATAGTTAGGATGATTTTGACAGTAGGGCGGTAAGAAAGTTTGCCGTATATCAATAAGGGTATGACATTCGAGTACAAAGTGGAATTCATCACAAATTTTATCAGAATTACAAAATTCACATGTTCTGTCTTCTCTATTGATGCCATAGTATCTTCCCCTTTCAATTGGTAGTCTATGGTTTGATGTTCTAAATCGACAAATAATTTTTCGGTTAAAAGGTGACAAGGAGCATAAATATTTTTCGAGCTCAAATTTCAGTTTGAAAATTCTATATGAACGGCATTTATTCGAAAGATTAAGATCTGCCGACCACTGTTGGATGTATTGATCTTGTAGTCTCTGTTTAATCTGGTTCGGAAATGTATTGATATTTGGTACTTCTTGTAGAGTCCAAATGTAAGAAAAACCTGTTTCATCTAAAATAATTTTAATGTATTGAAGCCATTTTGACGTAAAAATATTATTAACATTATAAATTTGCAGTAAATTGTATAGAGTTGTGGAAAATCTGTTCACATCACTCGTTATTAGCTTGCACCAAAAAGATATCATACGTGTTTTAATGGCTATTGATAATGGGAACCGACCTGTTTCACCGAGCACCATGCAGGTTGGTGTCGATTGTTTTAAACACAATATATATTTTAGAAATTTAAGGTGTAATTTGTCTAATATAGAGATATTTTCATACCCCCATATCTCACAGCCATAAATTAAAATTGGCAAAACCAGGTAATCGAACAATTCAAGTTGGATATCCACGGGAAGTTCAAGTTCTTTTGATTTTTTCAAAAGTGCAAAAAGAGCCTTTTGGGCTTGACCAAATATAAATTTCTTGTGATAAATAAATGAACCGTTATAGTTAAAGTATACACCGAGATATTTAAAGGAATCAACAATATTTACTTTATTATTATTGAAAGTGAAATTATAAGACTTTTTAAACTTTCCTTTAGAGAAAATTACAATTTCAGTTTTGCTAGTGTTAACTTGTAACTTCCAGTGTTCACAATATCGAGCTAAACAATTTAAAGAGTATTGTAGACCATCAGCATTATCGGAAAGAAGTACAGTGTCATCAGCGTAAAGAAGAATCTGTATCTTAAGGAATTGATCAAAAATATTATCATTAAGCTTGAGATTATTTACATGGTTGTATTTTAAAAATGATTCAAGGTCATTTAAGTATAGAGCAAAGAGAAGCGGGGAGAGGTTTTCCCCTTGTCTTACGCCAGTATAGCAATTAAAATAATCAGATTTTTGCCCATTTACTTGTACACATGACTTGATGTTGTTATAGATGTTTCTGATAACATTGAAAAGTTTGCCTGTAATTCCAAAAGAAATTAATTTGATCCATAACCCAGATCGCCACACAGTATCGAATGCTTTTTTAAAGTCAACAAAAGCACAGAAAAGTTTCTTTTTTTTATGTAAGAATATATCGATTAGCGATTTAAGTGTAAAAACATGATCCATAGTAGAATAACCTCTCCTAAATCCGGTCTGATTTTCTAGCAGAACTTTGTTTGAATTTAAAAAGTAAGTCAAGCGGGTGTTAATTAAACTGGTAAAAAAATTTCCAAAGCAACTAAGTAAACTTATTCCTCTGTAATTTTCGGGTGATGATCTATCCCCTTTATTTTTATACACAGGGATTATGTTACCTATTACCCACTCTTCTGGTATATTTCCTGACATTAAGATATAATTAAATAGATTTTTAAAAATAGGGAGAAAAATATTAATGGTACTACATATATATTCATTAAGAACGCCGTCATTCCCTGTGGCTTTGTTTTTTTTAAGTGTTTTTATAGCTTGAAGGATTTCTTCATCAGAAAATTCTTTATCAAGATCTGGTTCACTACGGGTGTTATTGTTAATAGATATTTCAGGGTTGTCGCTATTTTTATTTAGAGTTTTGAAATGATCATATAAACTAGTTATGTCCGGCAATGTGTTATTTTTATTCTGTTTATTGGAATTCAGTATTTTCCAATACTGTTTTGGGTTTGTTGATTTTAGGTTTCTAATTTTTTGTTCAAATGATTTTTGAAAATCTGTTCTAGCCTTTTGCATTGTTATTTTGTATGTTTTGCTGTTTTTTTTAAGTAGATCGCTATTTGCGGTTGTTTTATTTTTTCTAAAGATATTTTTACTTTTTAAGTATTGGGCACGTTTGTTTTTACAATCATTATTAAACCACCGTTTTTTATTATTATTGTTATTTTTAACAGTAGTATTAGTAGGTCTCGATTTAAAAACTTGTGCTGCACTTTCGCTCCAAATATTTACAATTTCTGATACAGTCTCATCAATATTTATATCATTTTCGCAGGTAACCAATGGAGACCAATGGTTTTTTAATTTGAGATCATCATAAATGTCTTCGTTAGCTCTTTCCGCTCCATTTGAATACCTATGTTATGTGTCTACGGCCATAATAAATATTTTACTCATTCAGGTAGGGGACCAACCTTAGATGTCAGAATCTGACGTCTCATGGGCTTCATACAGGATCTGGTGGGCTACAGGTCAGTGGTGAATGCAAATGATTCGTTGTTATATTAGATGTGGGCCTACCTTTACGTAATCCCCAAATGCACACATTTTTGAAAGGATATTTCCCCGAGATGTAGTGTTGTTTACAGTATTGTATTTCCCCTCTGCCAGAAATGACACACTTCCCATAACTTGACCCAGGGGCGCGTTTTACTCTCATTGTCGCTCACAAATATCTCATTTGAGGATCTTTAACCCTTAAAACGCTGAATTTATTTGTAGAAAAACATCGCATTTTCACCCTGAAATCATCTTAAATGTCTTAGTTAGCTCTTTCCGATTCATTTGAATACCCATGTTAGGTGTCTACGGTCATTAGAAATGTTTCTACTCTTACAGTGCGGAGATCGACTTTAGTCGTCAAAATCTGACGTCTACAGACGTCAGATTCTGACGACTAAAGTCGATCCCCGCACTGTAAGGGTTCAGATTGAACGAGTGGGTCAGAGTGCTCGTATCCTCCCTATACATGTCAAAGAGGTGATAAACCAGAAAAACAAGTGAGCTTTTTCTAGGCCACGATTATTAAGAGCTCGTTTCTTTTGGTGATGATAGCACGTGCCACAGACAATTATCGGTTGACCTAATTAACATAGGCATGTCAGTAACGTTTCTGTGGACTTTGGGTCTATTCCCGGCCATACTGTAGATCTGGTGATTTTCACATGTTTATATTCTCACGAATTTGTGATTTTGGGACTTTTCGTAAAGTCTAAAATTCGCGAAATCTCAATTTTGATGATAGTAGCGCTATTATAAAAAATAATTTTCGCGAGATTATTAAACTCGCGAATTTGTCCTCAGACTTCGCGAAATTCGCAAAAATTAAAATCTTGCAAATAGGCCCTATTACCAGATCTACAGTACATGAAATTGGCCGGGCTTGCCAGGCAGCGAGAGACTCTGTTGAAAGAGTGTATTTGGGTATATTTGAGACAATTTAAGGGCCTTTTAAAAAAAATGGCGAAAATTTGCAGCTGTAGGCCCCTGTATAAGTGTAGGCCTATAGGTCTATGCTACACAATTTTACAATGGGATTAAATTAAAATCACTTACTTAGAAGTAGAAGTTGCATCTTGAGGGTGTCGTGGTCAGTAGATTGGTAATTACAGGGGGAGTTAGATCGTGATGAGTCTATTTAAGCGGAGTGCCATGAGAACTCGTCATGTGTCCTTCTGCCGTGTAAAGGCAAACAGCAGTAACTGCTTACTTGAAAAGTAAGCAGTTACTGCTGTTTGCCTTTAGAGCAGTAACTGCCTACTTGAAACGTAGGTAGTTACTGCTGTTTGCACGGCAGAATCGACAGCTTGTACTATTCACACACATTTTGACCTGAAATAATTACAATGTTATTCACACGAGCTACTGAGATCCCATACGATAATAAAACTGCTTAAAAAATCGTTGAAATGTCCAGAAATTTAAGTGTGGACATGTAAGTCTTTCACGCTATAATTAATTAGGGCCTATATTTAGATTTTGAGAATTCTGTTAAACGCAGTGACTTCACTCGGTGAAAAAAAGGTTATATAACACCCCTTCCCCCATACTTCATTCTGTGAAACGCAGTGACGCCACTCGGTGAAAACAAGGTTATATACAAACCCTCCCCCATACTTTATTGTATTAGCCAGCTTGGAGAAAACAAAGGAGGTCGAGGTCATTGAGTTCCACAGAACTCATTATAGGCTAGAGGTAATTATACATTTACGTTCTTTTCCATTCAATGGAACACGAAACTTTGACTTTAATTTAATTAAATGTTGGTCCACCGTCTACGACGTTGTCGCAACATTAAATCAACAGCGCTATTTATTTCAAGTGGCCGGTTTAAACCATCAACCCTTCAGGCCCTCACGATGCATCACAGCATAATTTTGCAACTCTAAAAAATGACTTAATTACCTATACCCAGGGGTTTTAGAACGGCAATTTTCATAGAACTATTTTGATAAAAACGGTATATTTTTTAGATGTCACCCAATTCAAATCAGCTTCATTCACTACAAGTCGAGAATTGCGAAGATGACAATGGTAAATTCAGGATAAAGGGTTAAAGTGCTAATCGGTATATTTTTTTAATGTCACCCAATTCAAATCAGCTTCATTCACTACAAGTCGAAAATTGCGACAGCAATTCGCGGCTTGTAGTGAATGAAGATGACAATGGTAAATTCAGGATTGAAAGAGCTAAAGTGCTAATCGCGACTATAGCCATTTTTATTCCGTTTTATAAGCCACTTAAATCACTGTCATTTGGAACCAAAAGGGTGCATAAACTTTTGCAAATGTTTGGTCTTAAATTAAACAACTTTAACAGAATGGAAGATGTGGGTCGCGGCAGCGAGACACAACTTCAGGTGGTTAAAAATTTAAATAATTTAATTTAGCGCTTTAACCCTTTCAATCCTGAATTTACCATTGTCATTTTCATCCACTGCAAGCCGCAATTTGCTGCGGCAATTCTCGATTGAAATGGGTGTTAAATGGAGAAAAGATATTGTTTTCATTAAACATGTTAAAACAGTTCCATTAATATTTTAGTTCTACAACCTCTTGTTGTTGAAGATAAAATCATTTTTCATAGATGCAAACTGATGCTTTAATGCATCGTGAGGATTTAAAGGGACAAGGGTTAATTATCTCAACACAAGAGAAGGGCGTATTTATCATCAAACATCCGCATGCCAGAAAAATCTGATCTGGTGTAATTATAAGATCAATTATAAGATCATTATTTATAAAATCATCAAATGATTCTAACGACGGTATCAAAATTGTAGGCTATTGTCTTATTTTTTAAGTTGTTGAATTTGTATGAAGTTTGTAAATTTTTGTTTTCGCCTGCGGTACTTAAGACATTAACTGGCTTATGTAACCGGTTATACAACCATCTGGAACAGCCTTTGTCCAGGGCCTATCAAATAATTATCAACTGATGATTTTATCCGTTACATAACCTCGCTTTTATAACATGAAATTCATAGTTTGAATTAAATATATTCATATATAAATTGTAACGTTAGTCATTATCAGCTTTGAGAAATATTTAAAATGGATATGCCTAGTTCTACTTGAGCATATCATGACTTCTATGGATATAGATACAATTATCCACTGATAATTTGATATATGTTATATAACCTCTCTTTCATAACAGGCATCTAATAGGTAAACAAAAAATGTCTAGCTGACAAAGTTCATATCGCCGCAAGGGTAGGAGTTAGGCTTCTAAAGTAAATGGGTCGTCATGAATCGACGAACACATCTGTCAACATGAATTGTTGGCCCACCCGCATGCGCGGCATGGTCAACAGTCCAAAGAGCGGGGTCTGTAAATATTATTGTACAGTGAAGCAAAACGACTTTGTTGCTTTACATTGTAGGAATCACATAGGCCTTAACCAATGTGCACACGACGTTGTTGCGACGTTGAATCAACGTCATTGACGTTGATTCAACGTCGCAACACCGTCGTGTGCCAATTGGTTAAGTATTCTCCTGCTAGAGGGCTTATTTCTGTTTTTCAGAAAACGTGTGTATAATTATTTTTATCTATATTTATATAATTTTTCCCTTATAAAAAGTGGAGAGTAAGGCAAAAAATTTGTAAAACGTGAACTGGGAAGAATCCATAATTTCCAGGACCCATGTGCAGCCTCATATAGGCCTATTCTGTGAAACGCAGTGACGTCACTCGGTGAAAACAAGGTTATATAACACCCCCTCCCCCATACTTCATTCTGTGAAACGCAGTGACGTCACTCGGTGAAAACAAGGTTATATACGAACCCTCCCCCATACTTTATTGTATTAGCCAGCTTGGAGAAAACAAAGGAGGTCGAGGTCATTGAGTTTCACAGAATTCATTATAGGCTAGAAGTAATTATACATTCACGTTCTTTTCCATTCAATGGAACACGAAACTTTGACTTTAATTTAATTAAATGTTGGTCCACCGTCTACGACGTTGTCGCAACATTAAATCAACATCGCTATTTATTTCAAGTGGCCGGTTTAAACCTATAACCCTTTAGGCCCTCACGATGCATCACAGCATAATTTTGCAACCCTAAAAAATGACTTAATTTCCTATACCTAGGGGTTTTAGAACCTCATATTGGCCTATAGTCTGGTTTGTAACATGCTTGGCCTATACGTGGGTCTTTGGTCTCAAAAGCACAAGGTAGAAAGAAATTAATTTGTTGAAATTGTTTGCTATGAATGAATATATCATGAATGAATCTATGAATGGGTCTCGTATATCAACCCTTCAAACCCCCACGATGCATTAAAGCTTCATTTTACAGCTCTGACTTAATTTCTTAAAAACTAGGGGTTTTAGAGCGAACATTTTTATGGAACTGGTTAATAATAACATCATTTTTTTCGCATTGTAATCTTCATTCACTATACGAGTCGGGAATTGCGACAGAAATCAGCGGATTGTAGTGAATGAAGATTACAATGCGAAAAGTCAGACTTGAAAGGGTTAACCCTTTAATCTCACACTTCACGCTTAGCCATCAGGATATATATCATCAACATGAGAACAATTCGAGTTTCATTTGACAGTAAATTCTACCCTTACACTGCTATAGTCATTTTCACCCACTTCACGTTTTGTGTCACGGTAGCGAGATACGACCTCAAGAGGTTGAAGATATAAATAAGATAATTTTGCGCGCACTTGTTCCCACGACTATGACTATAACTAACACATACACGGTGTTTATTATTTATTTCCATTACTTACTCATTGACTCTTACAGTGCGGTTACCGACTTTAAATGTCAGATTCTGACGTCTGTAGACGTCAGATTCTGACGACTAAAGTCGATCCCTGCACTGTAAGAGAAATCATATTCATAATGGCCGTAGACACATAACATAAGTATTCGGAAATAACTTAACTAACTAACATTGATAATACATGTAATTGCCAATTGAAAAAACCCTTTGGTCTCTATGGTCTATATTAAACTATTTCAGCGCTTTAACCCTTTAAACCCTCACGATGCATTTAAGCATCATTTTACATCCATGAAACAGACTGAATTTTCCTACAATGAAGGGTTTTAGATCGAAATTTCCATTAAACACGTTTACCAACACATAATAATTTTCTTCAATTTTTAAACCACATCAAATCATCTTCATTCACTACAAGTCGGGAATTGCGACAGCAATTCGCGGCTTTTAGTGGATGAAGATGACAATGGTAAATTCAGGCCCCAAAGGGTTAAGGGTCACGGTTTTTGAACCTGATGTGTTCTTTATTATACCGTTAGTTTGCATTAACCCTTCACCCTTAAAGCGATGAATATTTGTATAAACCATGGAGACCAAAGGGTTTTATTCAATTTGAAATCATTATACATGTCTTAGTCAGCTCTTTCTCATTCATTTAAATACCTATGTTATGGATCTACGGCCATTAGAAATATTTTAACTATTACAGTGCAGGGATCGACTTGAATCTGGCAGATTCGAATTCAGCACCCCCAAAATATGTACAAACAATTGGATAAAAAATTCTACTCGAACATGATGTAAAATGATGATTTAATGCATCTTGAGGGCTTAAAGGGGTAAATATTGCAAAAAGCGACCCTGACTACTAATGAACTTATGAATGAAGGACCCATTTCCTCGGGTTGAAAACGATGAAAATTTAAAATCTAAAAGTTATAGCTGCATATATAGCTGATTTACTTATCTATTTTTTGAAGAGAAAATGAAAATTGTGTTTTATTTTTTTTATTTTACTCCTACGGTTGTTATTAAGTTATTAAGCATTTCAGTTTGACATTTTGTAAATCATGTTTCCCCACCAAAACAAAACTGATCACAGCGGAGTAATACATAATGTCTGTATAATGAGGACATTAAAACTACCAAGTGGCAGATAACGATCATCATTAAAAATGAATGGAGCACGTTCAAAGTTATTCTTATGTTTGAAGTGGTGATAGATACATTTCACAGTGCATGGTTTATATTGTCATGTCATTTACGCATATATATGAGTTATTACTTTGTACGATATGGGTGAAATATGCATATTCTGTGAAACGCAGTGATGTCACCGGAAACCGTTTTGAATGGCAACTCGGTGTAAATAATGTTATATAAGACCTCCTCCACCATACTTTATTGTATAAGCTAGCACAGAATAATATGCCATGTCTAATGTCGGACACTGTGTGGAGAATGTCACTGACTTGAACTAGATGTTTCCCCTCCGGAAGTATAAAAGTTGATAGCTGATAGATGTAGTGTCAATGGGTTTTGTAATTAATGTTATTAAATTCATGTGGACAGTAGAGACTATGTATTAAGCGGAATTTATTATTCCGTTTTGGTGCGAAACACTTGTCAACACTCCCAGCAAACACGACGTTGGCCCAATGCTGGTTCAATGCTGGCCCACAGTCTGCGACACTGGTCCAGCATCAAACCAGCACTGGTTCAACGCCTCGTGTTTGCTGGGCTGCGCTCAACCCAGTAAACATTTGTACAATGTTGGACCAACGTCAAAGACGTTGGGCCGACGTGGTACAAATGTTATACAAATGTTCTGTGTTTGCTGGGAATAGCATCTGGTCTGGCATAGCTTACTCAGGGGTGGGCAGGCGAAATGAGTCCTGTCGCCACAAATACTCACTTTTAGGTGCTCTGGATGGTCATTTTTTAATATTCACATTACAGATATTTTGTTTCTGTCGCCACATGTGGCGATGTGGCGACCACTTGCCCACCTCTGTTACTGCTGGCGGTGACCAATTGTCTGTTAAATGATGGGCCAGCGTCGCCCGTGCTGGCCAGTATCCATTCAGTCCTATTCAGTACTTCATGCTGCCGGTACTTGCATGTTGGCGGTAGAGGCACGATGCTTTGAACCAAAGCTGGGTTAATGTTGGCCCACCGTCTGTGATGCTGGCCCACATTCAGCTTGGCGCCAAACACAACACGGTAACCCAATACTGGGCTAATGTTTGATCAGCGTCGTGGACAGTGGGCCAACATTAGTTCAGCATTGAATCAACGTCTCGTGTTTGACCGCCTGCAAGATAGAGAGGCTAGAGAGAAATGAATGGGAGACTCACAGCACAGACTGAGACAGACTGAGCGGACAGGGGTGACGCAATATGTCCCCACCTCTGTCTACAGAGGCGAGACATAAAAATACCACTATCCTCTGTGTATGGTGTTTTTAATTGTGGGCCAGAATATGAGCCACACCTACAGCTCTCCCCTGACCATGCTAGCAATTGATCTGGAAGTTAGCCTAAAAAAGCAGTCATGTAAGCCATCTTTTTCACTTTTTCGATTTTTGTGATTTTCTCGAAAAACATTCGCAGTTTTCTATTCGATACCTCATTTCAAAATATAGTCAAAAAGTATTAGATATTATCAAACTTTTTTTTTTTCATCGCAAATCATCACATGCAGTGATATAAATCGAGAAATTCGGTAAAATCAAATAATTTGAAAAAAATCTGTTACTGTACCGGTAACCGATTTTGTCCCAGTCTCAGGACGGCAACGAGAGGTTGTGTAGTTTGGTATCCTAGCTAACACCAGGTATTGATACAATGCCGGTCTAGCGTTGGCCCATTGTCTACGCCGCTGGGCCAACGTTAAACTAATTCGGTTCAACATCACGATTGACCGATTGATTTACAACTTCTTCCCAGCAAAAAAGCCAATGTTGTTTTGATGTTGGGCCAGCGTCGTAGACGATGGGCTAACAATAAAACAACATTGTATGAACGATTACTTGATACTGTATCGCATTAAATCCGCTATATGTTTACATAGTTTTCGTGCATTTATGAATTCTTGAAAAAATATGAAAGATTGTATTGTACATTTTAGATTATCCCTGTCGAAATAAACAAAACAGTTATAAAGCTATGTAACGGCTGAGGAATGGTGGAAAATCATGCGTTTCGAGTTCATATATGACTTCTAGTATAAAAGGGATAATTATAATGATTTCACTTTTTGCCCTTTCTGCGCAGGTATTGACTTTAGACGTCTTTATCTGTTTGTTACACTGGCTCAGAACAATAGTATCAACAAAGACACCGCTTAGTCAATGTTTAACACACAGACCCAGAAATAAAACATTGATTGACCCATTCAGCACGGGGGCCGTCTTCATACGTCAGAATCTGGCGTCTGCAGACGTCAGATTCTGACGTATAACGACGGTCCCAGCACTGAAAGGGTTAAAATATTTCTAATGGTCGTAGACCCATAACATAGGTATTAAAATAAACCGGGAAGAAACATTTATGATGGTTTAAAATTGAAAAAACCTTTGGTCTCCATGGTTTGTACACAAATACTTTAGCGCTTTAAGGGTTAACCCCTTCAACGCTAGCCATAACTATAATCATCCTAACCCTTAAAGCGCTGAATTAATTTGTAAAAAAAATCGCAACCAAAGGGTTTTCTTCAATTTAAAATCATCATAAACGTCTTAATTAGCTCTTTCTGATTCATTTGAATACCTATGTTATGGGTCTACGGTCATTAGAAATATGTTGATTCTCCCAGTGCGGAGATCTACTTTAGTCGTCAGAATCTGACGTCTACAGATGTCAGCTTATGACGACAAAAGTCTATCCCCGGACTGTAAGGGTTAAACTCGTTTTATTATTCGATCAATGAAATGTGTGTTTAACCCTTTCAGCCCTCACGATGCTTTAAAGCATCATTTCACATCATTGAAAACATATTTGATTTTCTCACAACTGAGAGTATTAGAAGACAAATTTCGATGAAACTGTTTTACGAATACTTGGTAATTTTCTTTAATTTATCACCCACTTCCAGTCATCTTCAACCACTACAAGTCGAGAATTGCGGCAGCAATTCGCGGCTTGTAGTGGATGAAGGTGACAATGGTAAATTCAGGACTGAAAGGGTTAAACACCAGGATTTGCAAATGTTTTATCTTAAATTAAATAAGGGGACCACCAATCAATGTCCAGGGGGGCGAGGCTGGAGTATTTTTAAAATAAATATTTTGAGACTGAATTTGTATGAAACAAATAATCGTCTGAAGGACATGTTGTAAAACAAATATTTAATGGCCCTTGAAAAAAAAATCTGGTGGTTAAAAAATTGAATCATACACCTAATTATTGCCATCCCAACAACCTAGTACTTACTCTTATTTTGTCACCCAAAGGTCAAGCCACGGTGAAGACGAATGTACTGATCTATTCAAATACCAAAGTATACTATTTCAGGTTACAGAGCGCCGTTGGTGGATTAAAAAAAAAACGTCATTTGTGTGATGGATTATGTCATTTCGTCGTTTGTGTGATAGATTATGTCATTTCGCTCAACGTCATTTATTTAAAACATGCAATGTGGTGCATACATTGAAGGAGGTGGCACAACCCTTGGAGCTCTAGAGTGTATAGTTGATAAACAAATTCATGCGACTAAAAACTAGTGTGATTTGTGATATTACCCCTTTACCGCCATATTGTTCAATTTGAATTTTCACCCAGATGGAGTTGTGTCTTGCTGACGCGATCCACAACTTCAAGTGAGTGAAAATTATACAGATTTGACAAAATGGAAGTCAACTGTTTTCAAATATTGCAGATTTATGTCACATTAATTTTTATCTTTAACATGTTTAAAAGGTGGTACTTAATGTGCTTATAAAAAATGAAAAAACGAATATATGCGACACCGGCGGTTAAAGGATTAAAGTCACAATGTCAGTGTCACCGCCCGAGTGTCACAGTTTTGACACATGGATGGTCCAAAATAATTGTTCCCTTTTCGCTGATCACTCAGTCAATTCTCAAGAGATTTTCATGACATGTTGTAAACTTTATTTTACAGTCATTTGGCATCTAAACAAATATTGCGTAGTCAAAAGGCTACACCATTTGACATGTAAATTTATAATTATGACAATTTATCCATCAACGTTATTCCGGTTTTGTTTCTAGAACTTTGTTACATGTCAAAATACTGTCGAAATACTAGGATTTCGTGAAATTTTCAGGGTTGTAGTCAACTGATTAGGTATGGATGAATGAATGAATGAATAAATGAATGAATGAATAAATGAATGAATGAATGAATGAATGAATGAATGAATGAATGAATGAATGAATGAATGAATGAATGAATAAATGAATGAATGAATGAATGAATGAATGAATGAATGAATGAATGAATGAATGAATGAATGAATGAATGAAGTTTTAGGCAACCTTTATGCACAAATAGGCTATACTGGGCCAGGAGAACCTCCTGAGGATGGTGAGACGAATGAGACGACACTGCTTTCCAGGCACAGGACTCGACATTCTAAGGCCGAGCACGCTACATCTCGGTCATTGAAGCTCCCCACAATATTGAATCTTTGCATGTCAGCGGAGAAGAAACACTGGTTTCTTTGAAACTTGGAGGTCAGAGGGGGGTTCGAACTCGTGATCTCGAACTTTTCAAGCAGGCAGCTTTACCACTGCACCAGGGCCCCCGCTCTAAAGTAAGAATGGTGGCAACATTTCGCTTGCGAATTGACTGAGACCCGAAAAGCTTACTTTCATTTTGGTCCAGCCTTCACACACTATAATGACGACAGTGTGTGGACTCATAAAATAGGTATTCAAATGAAACAGAAAGAGCTAACTAAGACATGTGGTTATGACGGGTACCCATAATGTTTGTCAAAATATTAAATACCCCAAGGATACAAGCGTTTACACGTGCCCACAATGCTGATGTTTCAGTTTCCCATAACGGCAATACGTGCATAATTAATGTGAGATTATCAATACAAGCCAGAAAAAAGAGCGATTACAGCCCCTATGTACACAAAGGGACCGACTAGTAATCAATAGACGCCAGAAAAAACCCCTGATTATTGGGGAACAGATGTCGACCGTAAACAATGGATATTCAGTGGCGGATCCAGAATGTGCAAGAGGAGGGGGCGTAAGCCACATTTTGGCTGAAAAAAGGGGTGTTAGCTTCACTTTATTTCAAAAAATGCATTGCTTTGCTCCTCAAAAAATGCATAGCTTTGCTCCTCATTAACGAGCCCGTTTTTTTAAAGGCTATGGAAATAACATTTGCTAGACCCCAGTAAGCACGAGGCATTCACCCAATGCTGTTTCAATGTTGGGTCACCGTCATAGACGGACAACATTGAAACAGCATTGGGTGAATGCCTCATGTTTGCTTTGCTCCTCATTAGCGACCCCGTTTTTAGAACCCAGCAAGCAGGAAGTATTCACCCAATGCTGGTTCAATGTTGGTCCAGCGTCGAAGACGGTGGGCCAACATTTAAACAGCATTGGGTCATTAGCGATTTCATTTTTTCAGATGCCCTGAGAATAACATTTTACCTGCTAGAGACGCATAAAAGCCTCGTCTGATTCATTTTGTTTCTCATTCAACATTTTGCCCGCAAAATTATATGATTGAAATTTTTAGCAACTTGAAGTTGTTTTCCGCTACCGTGATCCACAACTTCAAACTGATGGAAATAATCATATTTGTTTTATCATTACATTTTAGCTCATTTCGGTAATTCTGTGAAACTCAATGACCTCGACCTCCTTTGTTTTCACCGAGCTGGCTAATACAATGAAGTATGGGGGGAGAGTTCTTATATAACCTTGTTTTCACCGAGTGACGTCACCGCGTTTCATAGAATGACGTATGGGGAAGGGGGTGTTATATAACCTTGTTTTCACCGAGTGATGTCATTGCGTTTCATAGATTGAAGTATGGGGAAAGGGGGTGTTATATAACCTTGTTTTCACCGAGTGACGTCACCGCGTTTCATAGAATGACGTATGGGGAAGGTAACCTTGTTTTCACCGAGTGATGTCATTGCGTTTCACAGATAAGACAGTAGCCTATTATATACTTGATCGACAAAAACGGATTTTTTAAGGATGGGAAACTCGCCATGTGAATCCGCACCTGACAAAACATATCAAATCATAGAGTACCCACAAATATGTGGTGACTTTGTGAGTGTTTTTGTATAAAATGTAGTTACCCAGCAGTTTTTCCCCAAGTTATCTATGTTGAAGCGGCACAATCAGTCCAGAAGCCAAAATGTTATTATCGTTTCTTAATACGTCCATAATATGTGAACTTATCGATAGACTAGAATTGTGAAAGTCTTTTAAATTTTAGGTTGCTGTGGCAACGTAGCAAGTGTGCCGAAAGTCCCATTTATCAGTTTTTACCGTATTTCATGCATGCTCGAAAATAAATCTCGTCATTATTTGTAGTAAAAGCGCAACACAAAATAATAAAAAACTTACGCAATACATCCCGATTTTTGCCTGATTGTGTCACTTTAAATTTTCACACACTTACAGGACTGTTTCGCTGTGCCTTACGATCGCGAAAACACTATACCCGCCGTCAGATTAACCTGTATCGCATGTTTTTCGCCGATTTCTCAGTCAATTCTCAACCGATTTTCATGAAATTTTGTATGGACTATTTGCGAGTCACTTGGCGACTACCGTGAAATTTTTATCGGAAAATATTGTACAGCTAAAAAGCTAGACCATCTGGCATGTAATGAAATTCAGGGCTAAAAACAAACTTTAATTTAACCAGTTTAATGGGTTTATAGAGGGACGTCGTAAATTCAAATTTACTACATGTCAAATGGTCTAACTTTTAAACTACATAATATTTTTTTAAGAAAATTTTACGGCACGCCGCGTGACTCGAAAATAGTCCTTGCAAAATTTCATCAAAATCGGTTGAGAATTGACTGAGAAATCGGCGAAAAACCTGCGATACAAGTTAATCTGACGGCGGGTATAGTGTTCAATCAATACGTCGGCATGTTATTTAACCCTTTAATCGCCAAATTATTTAATTGGAATTTTCACCCACTTGAAGTTGTGTCTCGCTGACGCGATCCACAACTTCAAGTGAGTGAAAGTTACTCAGATTTGACAAAATGGAGGTCAACAAATTTCAAATCTTGCTGATTATTGTCACTTTTTATCTTTAAAAGGTTTAAAGCTGATGTAATATGCTATAAAAAATATGGAAAACGAATATGGCCGGCACTGGCGGTTAAAGGGTTAAACATATACTACATACCGTCCCCTTGGAGTTAGAAGGTGCTAAACTGCCACTTTACAAAGTGGCAGTTTAGCACTTTATAACTCCAAGGGGACGAATTACACTGTTCGTATCTCTTTTATTTAAAGAATGACCCTAAAAGCTCCAAGTTATATCATTTAAATTGTCACACAGTTTTCAAACATAATTTTAATTCTCACCCATTTTTTTGTATAAGCCATGGAGACCAAAGGCTTTTTTCAATTTTTATCATTATAAAGGTCTTAGTTAGCTTTTTCCGCTTCATAGTCCAGTTGCCGCTCATAGAACCTAAGGAAGTGTGAGAAGTGTAATGTTTTTTGATCGATTTATGCTCCCAATGGGTCAATGAACATTATTCAGCTTTGTTGCCCAGACAAAGGAGGCCGTGGATGGATGGATATATGTGGTTCACCCGAAAAAAAACATGGCGGTGACTGAGAGCCCAAGGTCTGAAAAAAGTCCATAACTTTTTAATTACTGTGCGACCTCTGAGCTGAGCATGCGGGCATGGAGCTGAAATGTTACTGATTTAAAAAAAAACTATTTTTGACCTGATTATTCCCCGATATTTTCGGATATGACAGTCCAAAGAAATGTCCCACGATTTTGTACGCGATCAATCTGTGGCTGAAACCTGTTACGCAAACGTCTGTCATTGATTTTCTGATAAACCAATCTGCACTTGCGATATACCATAGTAACACATAATTACATTCCCGTTCTAATGATATATCACACATTGCAGTAGAATAAGTAGTCGTCTCTCCAGATAAGCTCAAGCATGATTTTTTTATAAAATAAGCAAAATGAACAACAAAACAAACGATACAGCATGGTGAAAGGGAACGAGTTGATAAAAGGTATTTAGATATTTGACATATCTATATCTTGCCTATATTTTCTGAACCAAGATGAGTATTTGCTTAAAAATGAGTGTTCTTTATATTTGTAAATGTCATATATGTTTGTTTATGGAAGAATATGGAAGCCTTCGTGAAAAAACGTGTATTTAGCATGGCCTGAAATCTGAAACGTCATTTTTTTGAGAAATTGTTGTGCATAATTTTTTTATTCACTTGTTTTTATATAATTTGTGTGTGATAAATTCGAATCTGTCGGATAACATTCTATATTTTGGTGACCTTTACCTAAAAATTAGCAAAACACAAAATGGCTGCCAAAATGTAAAGAAAACCCCGTTTTCTATGGTTTATAGCACATGAAAGCACAATTTATGGTTTCTGCAAGATTTTTATTATATAATTTTTATTCTAGTGTTTTGTAAAGAAGTAACCTTTATTTGACCTCTAAATACAAGATGTCCCTCGTTTTTGATATATTTACTGTTACCATAAGTATACCGCTAAACATGTTGACGATAATATGATTTAATTGTAGTAACTTAGTGAACCAGAACTAAACGTTATTGATGAGGAAATTTAGATGAAAAATACAAAATGGCCGCAACATGCACCTTCTTATGAGCAAAAAACAAATGGCTATCAAAATATAAATTAAGCACCTTTTTTGTAAATGTGGCAAGAGATTGCTAAACTTATGGTTCTTGTATGACTTGGTGGCCGAAACACACATTTCTGATGTTTATTTTTCATAAGCTGACCTATATTTTATCCCCAAATCCAAGATGGACGTCATTTTACATATTAAAAATTAAAATAATGACGTCATTCTAAATACTATGCGCATCAAGACATGTCAGAATATACTGTGCTTAACCTTTTCACTACCATACATGACGGAAATTTCCGTCGTCATTCGTCAATGAGCGTAACCATAAAATGACACAAATTTTCGTCAAATATATACTACATTTATGTATTTTTCGTCATTTGAAGCTGGAAATTGCGTTAGCAATTCCAGCGTCAAATGACGAAAAATAGAACTTCTAAACCAGTATATCTGGATCCTGGCATGCACCCCGGCCTGGGAGTCAAAGGGTTAAGCAGAGTTTTAAATGCCTTGTAGACTAATCTGTCGTATTACCTGGTCTATTTTTTGGACTTCCTTTAAACAAGTTTTGTTTTTTATATTATAGTTCAGATGCATAAATAACGTTTCTATTTGTGTGTCGGCGGTAACCATTCGGAATTTGAAGATCAAATAAAGGTCATTTTTCATCTAAAAAACATGACAGATAAATTAATCAACCCCAAATCATGCAGAAACCGAAAATTGTGCGTTAATGTACAACACAAATATAGAAAAAATGTGGTTTTGGCGGCCATTTTTTGTTTTGCTTGATTGAAGATGAAGAAGGACACCAAAGATACAATGTTATGCGACCGTTTAGAATTCTACACACCCAAATTAGGTAAAAACGAGCGGGAAAAAAATCTGAACTCAAATGTCGAGCAAATTTCACTCTTTCATATGTCAGTTCAGGATAAATACACACAATTAAAAAAAGCTGCAATATTCTCCCATTTAAAAATATAAATGCCATGTACAAATCTAAATACCACTCAGTTTAAGTATGTACACATCTGGGTTCAGAGAACATCTATGTCAAATATAGATATGGCCAATAATTATGTTTTAATAATTCGTTTCCACTGGCCATGTTGAAATCACTCTTTAATTCTTTGCACCATGCAATACATCATATGTACGGAAATTTAAAGGGACATGCCCAGACGAAAATCATAAAATAATAGATGATTTCATTTTGGCTTATTAATATGACCATATTATATCCGTACAGGATTCAGGGTATATATATTATTGATGGAACATTATTCTATATAATACATTGACGTACCCATCAAGTGCTGATATCAGAGAATCAGAGTTAAACACATAATGTAGAAATGTCGCCTGCGCTAAAACCAGATATAAAAAACTACATATTATTATTAATAGTATATAGGTAAAATACACTTTGGAAAGCGTAGCAACCTACAGAATAACTACAAGTAGAACAAATAGTACATACATCGCTATTATAGAATTTACACCCTTTGCTAAAAACGCATGGGCGGTGAAAGTGTCGCATGGCCAATAACACGCCATACTAACTAATGTGGTTCCTACGACTACCAACACTTTCAGTATTGACGAACACATAGGAAACACCTGGCAACCTGGCTGTTGAGTTTTTGAAAGCATAGGCCACCATGTTTTTTTTCTGTTTTAGATGAGCGCGCGCATTATATTTGGGCAGCGCATTACCAAAAAAAACCCATCTGTTTTTTTCTGCCCAGCGCGCGCATTGGATTATTGCCGATTTACGAGAAAAAACAGTTAATTTCGAGAGTTAAAAAAAAAATTTCAAAAAAAGAAGTTTTTTTTCAAAAGATAAAAATACATTTTCCCAGCTATGTTTTTTTGCTTGTTTTTTTCGTCGCCCTCATTAACTTTTTTCAATTAGATCAAAAGTTTTTTTTATTTCGTCGCCCTCATTAACTTTTCTGGAAATTTGTCCCAATGTTTTTTTTATTTCGTCGCCTAAAAATAGGTCAAATGTTTTTTTTCCTAAATGTGTTTCGTCGCCCAGAAATAGGTTAAATGTTTTTTTTCTTAAATGTGTTTTTTACCGCCCTCACTCATTAGATTTTGGGTTTTTTCTGATCTAACACAGAGAATTTTTTCCTTTATCAACTGTTACTAACATCCGCCTAAACTCAATGATTCATAGGCGCATATGTTCATTGCTATTGACCATTGACACTTTAGTCGCTCTAAATTGAAGTCAAAAATCGGTCCCCGCGCTGAAAGGGTTGACTCGTAGGGCCCAGGCCTACTGTGTTCCCATAACGTGTGGGATGTGAATCAGTGCATGACGAATGTTTTATATAAGACAACCCAGTATTTCACACAAAACATTTGTATAACATTTATACAACGTCGGCCCAACGTCTGCGACGTTGGACCAACATTGTATAAATGTTATACAAATGTTTTGTCTTACGGGACAGGATCTATTTATTGCTTATCTAGAATATGCATCGTTTTATTGTGACAAGTGTGGATCTAACAAGGACAACCCCCCTCTGGCAACTGGTCATTATCACCAGGCCCCAACGAGACGACGAAACGAGGTTGATAGAGATCCGCAGCGGTAAAGGAGAAGGTGAGGTCATATAAAGATCATCTTTCAGTTAAAGGTGATCACTAAAGGTGAGGTTGATGAAGATCCCCGCTCTAAAGGTGAGGTTGATAGAGGTCCCCGCTCTAAAGGTGAGGCTGATAAAGATCCCCGCTCTAAAGGTGAGGTTGATAAAGTTCCCCGCTCTAAGGGTGAGGTTGATAGAGATCCACGCTATAAAGGTGAGGTTGATAGAGGTCCCCGCTCTAAAGGTGATGCTGATAAAGATCCCCGCTCTAATGGTGAGTTTGATAAAGTTCCCCGATCTAAAGGTGAGGTTGATAAAGATCCCCGCTCTAAAGGTGAGGTTGATAGAGATCCACGCTCTAAAGGTGAAGTTGATAGCGATCCCCGCTCTAAAGGTGAGGTTGATAGAGATCCCCGCTCTAAAGGTGAGGTTGGTAAAGATTCCCGCTCTAAAGGTGAGGTTGATAAAGATCCCCGCTCTAAAGGTGAGGTTGATAAAGATCCCCGCGCTAAAGGTGAGGCTGATAAAGATCCCCGCTCTAAAGGTGAGGTTGATATAGATCACAGCGCTAAAGGTGAGGTTGATAAAGATCCCCGCTCTAAAGGTGAGGCTGATAAAGATCCCCGCGCTAATAGTGAGATTGATAGAGATCCACGCGCTAAAGGTGAGGTTGATAGAGATCCACGGGCTAAAGGTGAGGTTGATAAAGATCACCGCTCTACAGGTGAGGTTGATAAAGATCCCCGCGCTAAAGGTGAGGTTGATAGAGGTCCCCGCTCTATAGGTGAGGTTGATAGAGATCCCCGCGCTAAAGGTGGGGTTGATAAAGATCCCCGCTCTACAGGTGAGGTTGATAAAGATCCCCGCTCTCAAGGTGAGGCTGATAAAGATCCCCGCGCTAAAGGTGAGGCTGATAAAGATCCCCGCGCTAAAGGTGAGGTTGATAGATATATACGCGCTAAAGCTGAGGCTGATAAAGATCCCCGCTCTAAAGGTGAGGTTGATAGAGATCCCCGCTCTAAAGGTGAGGTTGATGGAGATCCCCGCTCTAAAGGTGAGGTTGATAGAGATCCCCGCGCTAAAGGTGAGGTTGATAGAGATCCCCGCTCTAGAGGTGAGGCTGATAAAAATCCCCGCTCTAAAGGTGAGGTTGATAGACATCCACGCACTAAAGGTGAGGTTGATAGAGATCCCCGCTCTAGAGGTGAGGCTGATAAAAATCCCCGCTCTAAAGGTGAGGTTGATAGAAATCCACGCACTAAAGGTGAGGTTGATAGAGATCCCCGCTCTAGAGGTGAGGCTGATAAAAATCCCCGCTCTAAAGGTGAGGTTGATAGACATCCACGCACTAAAGGTGAGGTTGATAAAGATCCCCGCTCTAAAGGTGAGGCTGATAAAGATCCCCGCTCTAAAGGTGAGGTTGATAGACATCCACGCACTAAAGGTGAGGTTGATAAAGATCCCCGCTCTAAAATGCGAGAAAAACTCGAAAGTGGTGGTTGGGTCAAGGCCGAACTCGGATTTTTTTTTTCTATATTTTGTTTTACTTTTTTGTTTTAATCTTTACCAACATGGTAAAAAAATGGTGAAGGGGGTGGATCGGTGGTGTCTGGCCAATCCAATTTTTTCTCTGATTTTGGGATTTTTTTAACTTGACAAGTCCCCTAAGTACGATTATTGTATGGTTAATAGCAGGGTCAAACCATATGCAGCCGACCATTTCGGCCTACGTTGACAAGATGTTGATCTGATGTTAGCTCATAATCGCTAACTTAAAACCTATGTTGATTCATCTCTCAATGCTGGATTTACAAGTGATTAGGTCTGATGATGGTCCAATCAAAACATACGTCATTCCAACGCTGGACCAGCATCCCAGAAAATTATACGATGATCTATATGGCTGATTTCACAAAAATGTGAGAAAATCTTCCCCATGAACTTCACTTACTATCGTGACATGAAGCAATTTTGGCCAGGATAGCAGAAGTTACGATAGCAAATGCACACAATTTATGATAAAAACTGCATAAGTATAAAAAAATAAGCAGCCTTAATCACTTGCACATAAATCAAAACAAATAGTTAGATATGCTATCGTGAAAAAAAAGACATACGACAGTACATTTATCGTGTATCCAAATGTCACGATAGCAGCAATTGTCCAAATTTGTATTTTGGTCCCAAAAGCACATTTCGCATTTAAAATACGGTCATACACAGCAACCTAGTACAACTAACATCTTATCATTTTAGTTTGATAGCATTTGGGTGATTTTATAAGAGCGTCATGCTCATCCAAAATTTCGAAAATTGAAAATGTGACCAGAAACATTTATTTTTTTGCTATCGTGACATCTGCTTGCTTGCTATCGTGACATAATTACTATTGTGACTTCAAAAAATAAATTTTAAAATTCAGGACGGAATGGAATAAGTTATTCGCCATGAAATAATTGGCATGGAATTATTGTTCTGAATTAAGCCTCCTGGTACAATTTTTTCCGTTGATTCTATTGTGAGGCAGCATTACTGCAGCAAATATAAATAATCTCACCCGCAGTGGCCATGTAAAAATGTTGATATAGTGACAAAAAAATCGGATCGCAAGCTTTCCGATAGGGTTCAAGCTCTGCACGTGGTACCCTAAGTTTCTCGTTGCTAGCGTGACTCATTTTTTAGGACGGGAATGGTCACGATTAGTCAGGGGGCCAGGAGCTAGACCTGGAAAGTGGGTCCAAAGTTTTTCTCTCGATGTTTTCATGTTATATGGGTATTGTACTCTATGAAACCGCGTGATGGCATTCTCACAACATTGAGCATTTTGAAATAACAATTTTACATTTTTTCGCCTATCGGGGCACAAAATAGTGGTTTTACGTGATCGGGAAAAACAGAAAATCACTTTATATATTCACACAACGGATAGTTACTAGTTTTATTGTTTGTATATTAATGTATATTAATAATAAATATCATTGGGTCAAAGGTCAAAGCTATAGTTCAAGGTCAAAGGTCACAAAATGAGGTCAAACATGCCTAATTCAGTATCGTTTGTATATTACATCCTCCACATTTGTACATGTTTCTATAGCTGTACCTGTATTCATTGTCTTATAATTTAGGTTTTTGTTATGAAGTGTCATGATCTTAATTAACTAGATAACCTGTCGCTCACATATTCTCGCTCATCTAGGCCACACTCCAAATGTGGCCTACGTGACCGTACATGTATATATTTGCTGGGATGAAAGATAGGGGGATTATTATATTGTTTGAATAGTGTAGCAATGTATTACACGTTGGCATTCTATTGAATGGGCTAGTCAACATGATTCACTAACCCAATGTTGGGCCATTATCTGTGACGCTGGTGGGCTGCATTGACCCAACACTTCCCCAATGTTTAGATGTCCGACCGCTATTGAGGCACACAGAGGAAAATTTGTGGGCCCTAATTAGGTAAAGTTAAATCCCAGAATATGTGTCAAGGCAAATGATTGTATTGTGCGAAATAAGTTGATCAATGACAATGTGGTCTGAAATTAACTTTGACGTATATGTTCCCTTCTTGTGCTATAACAGTTTAACATATGACTAAATAATTCACGATATTTAACCTTTTTGTTTCTTATTTATAGTTCCAATATCACATATATGGATACATCAATTATTAATATTTGGTGTAATAATGCAGAGGTTTCTGTACCTGCTAAACTACCAAAATTGTACGTAATAGTTATTGAAAAACATAGTTCTTTATCTTAAACAAGTTAAATAATCAGCAATGATATCACCACCTTCAACATAATTTTGTCATTTGCTATATATTTATACTAAAGCTACTACTACCTTCCTGTTCATTGTTTGTTTCATCATCTGTGTTCATATAGTAGTGGTATGCATCATATTCTTAGACAATGGCGATGCGTCCTGTATTCCTGCTTTGTTGCTTCCACATCGAACACTATCGCATAGTTCTTACTGGAGCAACCATATGAAGATTTTTTTATGTAATTAGGGACTAGTTGAGATGCAATCTGAGATCAGTTGACTTCATTCAGGGACTGTAGTTGAACATAACATATTCCCGTCTCTGCTCCATTCATATACTAACGGATCTAACTTCTGTGGCTCAAGCATCAAGGCATTCTTCAACGGAAAGTTTTATTTTCAAATGTTACCGGAAGGCTTGCTCAGGTGATGGTAATTAACATAATTATCAACAGGTGATGCTCCCCTCGCCGAGTTACTAACCACAAAATAAGTTCCTTACTACATCGAGCCAGAAGACATTAATATCTCCGATAATACCAATACCAGAGCATCCAACCATAGTATCACATCGTGACAAGGAGGGCTCTGGCAGCAGGCTAGGAATGAGGTGAAAATATTCAGCAGTTGTCACTTTAATTTCTATGACACATTATGTATAGGCGATTGCATTAAAATGGGAATATCAATATTTGTCTCCTAAAGCTGTGTAACTATATGCTGTTGTCAGCTCCTTCGTGATTATCGTCTTGTTATGCGACTTTCGGATTTTTGCCAATTCGATTGGTCCTGGTATTAAGAGTGTGCATGTGCTCTTGTGTATGTTTTGAATAAGACCTTCATCCTGTTATTACTAGCAGCAGTCACCAAAGCTGTTGGAACAGCGATATGTTTCAGGTTAGATACCTGGCTATTCGTGCTCAAAATTTAGTGCTGGAATTGTAGTGACGCATATATTAAAGACTAAATGTAGTAACATTATCTTGGGAAGCAACATGTTGGACAGCAAGCGCAGAGCTCAATTTTAAGTATGTTAACATACTAAGTGAATTTAAATATGCATAAGAGACATAGGTTTTATAAAATAAATTATCAAATGTACATTTAAATGATCTGCTAAATTACAACTGTATCGGCCTATTCTCATTCTGATTTTTCGAGATAAGACACGAGATACAGGATAGCTACTGGCTGATTCAACACCGCATTTAGACCACCGCGACCCTCTGTTCGCCGACGGGGCATCTAAATTAATTAAATTTTTAAATGCTTCCGTTCCCAGGCTCCTTGCCACCCTTGCCAACCAGACATCTTCAATGAGTATTGTATACTAATGAAGAATTGGAAAGGCTAAAAGCAACTTTTAAACAAGTTGCGTTGCCTTTATCTCACTCTCACCACCCTTCGGGTGCTAGGGTTCACTCATCATCACATTATCTTGGGTAACATTGGCTTTATTTTGTGTTTAAATGCATAAATGTAAGTCTGCACCACGGTACTGATCCTGCATCAGAGTTGTACACCGATGACACCCATGAAGAGATGTATACCACCAACCCGGGGATACGTCTCTGGCAAACAATTATCTGGATACACCCAAAGGACATCTGCCATCATTTTATGCAGTTGCAGATTTGATTTCATAATTGTAAATAGGGGCCTGTCGTCAATGACTGGAAATGTGTCATACCTGTTATAGCAGTGTCATGGTGTGCATGTGGCATATCAATATGTGATAGGCCTATACAATTATCTATAATTATGCTACGAGTGTTTTGAGTGTCACACACTGTCTGCTTTTCTACAAATTGTTCAGTTTGACAGTTTGATGGTTTGTAGATTTCATGAAAAAATGCCCATAAAATTGACCCTTCATTGGCCCTTCTCTAACATGTTTACCTCGCCCTTTTGGTTTAGTGGCAACTCTGGTAGAGCGAAAGACGCAGGCATGTCACAATTTTTTGGATCATAGTATCTGATAAACACTTTATCAAAATCATGATAATCTGCGGTCGTCTTGATGACTCTTTTGAAAACCTTTTAATTGTTTTATCGCGTTTAAAAGAAAACATAGCCTGTGGATGGGTCATGATTTCTTGTCATGGCTTCTCGGTCTAAATTATCAATCAAGACGAACAGTTCGCACAAGTAATTCCAAATCAATGAAAATAATTTCAAATTTATTTTTATTCACAAAGCATAACGCTTGGATGGGGGTTACAATACCTGTCATCAATTGAATCTAGCCATGGAGCACCCATACGTTGCCATAAAGGTATAATGTTATAGGTGCTACTTGCAGAAACATAGACATATCAAATAGAGCTAGACAGTCAGTCAGAGACTGCAAACTTCCGCCGCAGTGATTGTGTATTGGATCCGGGTCGTAAACTAAGCAGGATCATTTCCAAATTTAATGGATTGGTCCTTGGCCCGAGACGCACCTCTGATAAAAGTTTCATGCAAATCCATGCATTGCTTTGTAAATAATCCTACTGACGGACAGACAAACCATCGCGAGCAAAAACATAACCTCCCTTGGCAGAGGCAAAACACCACATTATTGTGAAATTTGAGGTTTTTACACTGGTAATTATATTTATGAAAGGCCTTGGGGTCAAAGGGTTTTCATAACTCAAAACTTCTGGTTCAATCAATTTGTACAATTAGGACTTCACTTTTGTTAACACTGAAGACATACTATTTCCAATGATGGCAAATATAGATTAGTTTGGCGCTTTATATAAATATTTGTATTTTTCGAACCGTGTAAAACCATTATTTTGCGTCCCGATTGACGCGATTTTTTAAAACGTGTTATATAAAAATGCTCAATGTTGTAAGAATGCCATCATGCAGTTTCATGGAGTACAATACCTATATAACATGAAAACATTGAGAAAAAAACTTTGGACCCACTTTCCAGGTTCGACCAAAAATATGCATTTGACCCCCTGACTAGATAGCAGTATTTTTTGTAATGTTAAAAAAATATCTTTTTAAATGAAATGAGCATATAAAGCAACATATCTATTTTTTTAAGGTATTATTATATTTTTTTGAAAGGTTATTGCAATCCCTTTGATGGTGACTTTGGTGTCTACCACGTATCTAAACTTTGCAATAGTAATAATATCAGGAAGATAGAGTAATTAGTGTTTCTGTCAACTTTCTATTTCTTGTCCCCAAAGTGCTGCTATTGTGACCATTTTAGTGAAATCGGCCGTATGTTTTCATTTATATGTTTTAGTTGCACGGCAATCTAACTAACTGGACAATGATGCAGCATCTTCTCCACACTATGGCGGCAAATTTGATTCTCATCTTAAGCGTTGCTATGATAACCAGTACCATGGTAACGGGTATAGCACCATCAAAGAGCTGTCATTACTTCCGGTGGGCGAGTCAGGCTGAGTACACACTGCCCGTGACGTCACCAGTGCGTGTTGATGACGTCATCAGCGAGCTGGAGTGCTCTGTGGAGTGTTGTAGCAGGAGTGAGTCACAGGGGTCACAGACGTGTGCGGGGTTCACCTACAGCAAGGTCAACGATACCTGGACGTGTACACTAGGCATCAAGGTACAGTCACCACTCAAGGGGTAGAGTTTTTGTTAATTGCAATTTTTTTGCCTCCGCAAAAAACACACATTTCGTTTAGGGATGAACGTCCACAAACTTTTTGTTTACTACGTTTCGTTGTATAACAGAAATATCAGATTTTGTCGTAGTATGCATTCCCCATTTATTACCATTTGCTGGTTTATTCTGGTCAACATATCGTCTCCTTAGGTATGAAAGGGTGTATCTGCCACTTTACAAAGTGGCAGATACACCCTTTCCTATCTAAGGGGAAGAATATTTTAATCATTCTATCAAAAAACTTTTTCTGCCCAGATTTGCAACAAACTGTTTTTTTCTGGCGATAATTTTTTTTCATATTTCTTCCAGCCCCCCACCCAATTATCTAATGGTGCTTCCCTAATACTGTTTTAATTTTAAACCAGCGTCGTAGATGATGGACCAACATTAAAACAGCATTGCTTTGCCATAGTGCTGAAATCATTGTATAAGTATGACGATATAGTCGTTTCCAACATGTTTTATTATAGCCGATAGCTGATTTAATCCATCTTCATCTATTAAGTTGTCTGCTACCGGCAGACTCCTTGCACGACCCCCCTACTCCCTGGCCAACTCAGGCAACCCAGACAAGATGACCTGAGTGTGACCTCCACACTGCAGTCAGTAAACCAGTGACGTCATAATGAATATCCATGTAGCTTGCAGCCCTCCTATTCATACAGCTCCAACGCACACCTATTGTCAAGGTCAGACCAGTGGTCTGACTGTCAGACCTGATGCGGCAAGATTGTTAAATCACTCTTATTCAGAACGAAATGTGTGTTTAAACATCAATATCTGCAAATGTTTGGTCTAAAATTAAACAAATTTTCATGTAATTGAAGTTGTGGGTCGCGGTAGCGAGACACAACTTCAAGGGGATGAAAATTAAAAAGTAACTTAGCAGGTAAAGGGTTAACCCTTACAGCGCGGGGATCAACTTTAGTCGACAGAATCTGACGTCTGTAGACGTCAGATTCTGACGTCTAAAGTCGATCCCCGCACTGTAAGAGTAAACATATTTCTAATGGCCGTAGACCCATAGCATAGGTAGTCAAATGAATCGGAAAGAGCTGAATAAGACATTTATGATGATATCAAATTAAAATAAACCCTTTGGTCTACAAGGTTTTTATAAAAGAATTTAGGGCTTTAAGGGTTAAATACTTCAAATACTAAAATGTATTTCAATTTAAAAAACATCATAAATATCTCAGCTTGGTATTTACACCCCGTGGGTGGGTGGGAGGGGGCATTCGCCTTAGAAATGGGTAGGGGTGTGCCTCCAGCGTGGTAAAAATCTGACCCTTTCGCAATTCGCCTCATGGCCCAATTTTGAAATTAACACTGAATTTAATTGATTGGTTTATGGGGTAACTTCTACCAATATACTTCATGTTTTAATGGTCTTTTTAAGCTCTTTAATATTTGTTTATGAAATTTTCTGTGAGACTGTGAAACTAGAAATAGTGATGACATTCGGCTGATAATTATTGCCTGAGAAATACATGCTAAATCGGGTTCCCAGAGTTGTAAGCTCAAAAAGACACCCTGTGCCAATTCTGGAAGCAAAAAAACCACCCTGTCCAGCGCCTCATCCCAGTATATGGGAGGGCCGGCATTATACCAGCATTGGATCAACTGGCCATCAAGGTATAGCATCCAGCAGCAGTGGTGGATCTAGCTAAAAATCCACTCGTCCATCAAAAAGACGGGCGGTGCACTGGTGCAGTGGTTAAAGCTACCTGCTTGGAAAGTCGGAGATCGCGTGTTCTAACCCCACTCTGGCATTGAAGTTTTAAAGAAACAAAATGTTTCTTACTTGCTCACTCGTAACGATTCAATATTGTGAGGCTCGAGCCTAGGTGTGCGAAAAGTAGCGTGCTCGGCCTCAGACCGCCAGGGTTCGAATCTTAAATCGTGTGTCTGGAGGGCAGTGTTATCTCATTCATCTCACCATCCTTAGGAGGTTCTCCTGGCTCAGTTTAACATATATGTGCATAAAGCCTAAAACCCCATTAATTTCATTTTTTTTCCAGCACAAACACAGTCACTGCATGCTGGGTTTGGTCGATACAGGAATTGACAGACGGGGGGGGGGGGGGTGTCGATGAAATCAAAATGAAATCAAATGGTTTATTCTAGAGCACATTTCGGCCCAAATAGGGTATTTTTTTTCTACACCTCGGCCAGTTGGGTCAGAAGGGGTATTCTCGTCCCCTTAGGGCGCCGTCGCCGGTCACCACACGCACCGCCAGCCTTAGCTACTGAGCCAACGTGGTCCAACAGATTGAATGAATGAGTGCTTGCTCGGTATTTTTGATTGGGCTCAATGCCGTTTTAATGATGGGCCATCGTTTAGCACAACTTTGAGTCAACGTCCCTTGTTTGTTTAGATGTATTTTACAAATTCGTAATCTGTTTTAATCTGGTGATAACAATATCGGCTATTTTACGTCATATTGTAAACTTGGCAGGCCTGTCACGACGTGTTCCCGGTGAAGAGCCTAATTAGGAATGGGGTTATATCAGGCATGGGGTGTCAAGTCAGGGTCAGGTGTATGCGCAGGGTGTGGTGCGCAATGGTTGGGGAGGGGGTGGGTGGCAACGGGGAGTACTATAGGTGTCGCATGGGTGAATGGTCATCATCCAGATTTTTTGTCAACATGGATATGTCACCTGAAGCAAGTGACACAACAACTGACCTAACGGAAAACAAAAAAAAATAGAACAAAAATACTATTTGAGGATGTTAGGCACTATCTAAAATACGCTGAATATCCTGATAGCTACTTTAGGCAATCTGGGAAGAAGACATCACTAAGAAAGTATTGCCACCACTTCAGATACGACACTGAAGGTAAGACAACAATTACTTTAATTATAACTTATATGTCTTATTCACGTTGTAAAATATGTATAGCCGTGACCAGCTGCAAGGTCGTTCCTAATTTTACCACTGTCAGGTAGGGTATGGGCCCAATGCTTAATTTATCAACCAGGCCCATTCCTAATTTTGCCACTACCAACACTGCCAACAACCCATTCCTAATTTTACCACTGTCGGGTCGTGCTTTATTTCTCAACCATGCGCATTCCTAATTTCGCTACTATCAGGTCATGCTTAATAATTAGCCTTCAGTTGACAGTGGTAAATTTTTAAAAATTATTGATCAACCAGGCCCATTCCTAATTTTGCCACTACTAAGACTGACAACAACCCATTCCTAATTTTACCACTGTCAGGTCGTGCTTAATTATCAACCAGGCGCATTCCTAATTTTGACACTACCAATACTGCCAACAACCCATTCCTAATTTTACCACTGTCACGTCATACTTAATAATTAAGCATGACCTGACAGTGGTAAAATTGATAAAATTATTGATCAACATGCAGGCGCATTTCTAATTTTGTCGATAGTAACACTGACAACAACCCATTCCTAATTTTACCACTACCAACACTGCCAACAACCCATTTCAAATTTTGTCACTGTCAGGTCATGCTTAATTTATGATTAAATGCCAATTTATCAACCAGGTGATTTCCACTGTTAGGTCACACTCAATTTAGAAATCAGGTGATTTCCACTAGGGGTGTGCCTCCAGCGTGGTAAAAATCTGACCCTTTCGCAATTCGCCTCATGGCCCAATTTTGAAATTAACACTGAATTTAATTGATTGGTTTATGGGGTAACTTCTACCAATATACTTCATGTTTTAATGGTCTTTTTAAGCTCTTTAATATTTGTTTATGAAATTTTCTGTGAGACTGTGAAACTAGAAATAGTGATGACATTCGGCTGATAATTATTGCCTGAGAAATACATGCTAAATCGGGTTCCCAGAGTTGTAAGCTCAAAAAGACACCCTGTGCCAATTCTGGAAGCAAAAAAACCACCCTGTCCAGCGCCTCATCCCAGTATATGGGAGGGCCGGCATTATACCAGCATTGGATCAACTGGCCATCAAGGTATAGCATCAAGCAGCAGTGGTGGATCTAGCTAAAAATCCACTCGTCCATCACAAAGACGGGCGGTGCACTGGTGCAGTGGTTAAAGCTGCCTGCTTGGAAAGTCGGAGATCGCGTGTTCTAACCCCACTCTGGCATTGAAGTTTTAAAGAAACAAAATGTTTCTTACTTGCTCACTCGTAACGATTCAATATTGTGAGGCTCGAGCCTAGGTGTGCGAAAAGTAGCGTGCTCGGCCTCAGACCGCCAGGGTTCGAATCTTAAATCGTGTGTCTGGAGGGCAGTGTTATCTCATTCATCTCACCATCCTTAGGAGGTTCTCCTGGCTCAGTTTAACATATATGTGCATAAAGCCTAAAACCCCATTAATTTCATTTTTTTTCCATCACAAACACAGTCACTGCATGCTGGGTTTGGTCGATACAGGAATTGACAGACGGGGGGGGGGGGTGTCGATGAAATCAAAATGAAATCAAATGGTTTATTCTAGAGCACATTTCGGCCCAAATAGGGTATTTTTTTTCTACACCTCGGCCAGTTGGGTCAGAAGGGGTATTCTCGTCCCCTTAGGGCGCCGTCGCCGGTCACCACACGCACCGCCAGCCTTAGCTACTGAGCCAACGTGGTCCAACAGATTGAATGAATGAGTGCTTGCTCGGTATTTTTGATTGGGCTCAATGCCGTTTTAATGATGGGCCATCGTTTAGCACAACTTTGAGTCAACGTCCCTTGTTTGTTTAGATGTATTTTACAAATTCGTAATCTGTTTTAATCTGGTGATAACAATATTGGCTATTTTACGTCATATTGTAAACTTGGCAGGCCTGTCACGACGTGTTCCCGGTGAAGAGCCTAATTAGGAATGGGGTTATATCAGGCATGGGGTGTCAAGTCAGGGTCAGGTGTATGCGCAGGGTGTGGTGCGCAATGGTTGGGGAGGGGGTGGGTGGCAACGGGGAGTACTATAGGTGTCGCATGGGTGAATGGTCATCATCCAGATTTTTTGTCAACATGGATATGTCACCTGAAGCAAGTGACACAACAACTGACCTAACGGAAAACAAAAAAAAATAGAACAAAAATACTATTTGAGGCTGTTAGGCACTATCTAAAATACGCTGAATATCCTGATAGCTACTTTAGGCAATCTGGGAAGAAGACATCACTAAGAAAGTATTGCCACCACTTCAGATACGACACTGAAGGTAAGACAACAATTACTTTAATTATAACTTATATGTCTTATTCACGTTGTAAAATATGTATAGCCGTGACCAGCTGCAAGGTCGTTCCTAATTTTACCACTGTCAGGTAGGGTATGGGCCCAATGCTTAATTTATCAACCAGGCCCATTCCTAATTTTGCCACTACCAACACTGCCAACAACCCATTCCTAATTTTACCACTGTCAGGTCGTGCTTTATTTCTCAACCATGCGCATTCCTAATTTCGCTACTATCAGGTCATGCTTAATAATTAGCCTTCAGTTGACAGTGGTAAAATTTTTAAAATTATTGATCAACCAGGCCCATTCCTAATTTTGCCACTACTAAGACTGACAACAACCCATTCCTAATTTTACCACTGTCAGGTCGTGCTTAATTATCAACCAGGCGCATTCCTAATTTTGACACTACCAATACTGCCAACAACCCATTCCTAATTTTACCACTGTCACGTCATACTTAATAATTAAGCATGATCTGACAGTGGTAATATTGATAAAATTATTGATCAACATGCAGGCGCATTTCTAATTTTGTCGATAGTAACACTGACAACAACCCATTCCTAATTTTACCACTACCAACACTGCCAACAACCCATTTCAAATTTTGTCACTGTCAGGTCATGCTTAATTTATGATTAAATGCCAATTTATCAACCAGGTGATTTCCACTGTTAGGTCACACTCAATTTAGAAATCAGGTGATTTCCACTGTTAGGTCATGCTTAATTTAGAAATCCAGTGGTTTTCTAAATTTAACAATGTCATGTCATGTCATGCTTAATTTATCAACCAGCCGCATTCCTAATTTTACTTCTGTCAGGTCATGCTTAATTTACCAACAGGCGCATTCCCAATTTGTCCACTGTCAGGCCATGCTTAATTTAAAAAACAGGCGCATTCCCATTATTTTCACTGTCATAACAACCTCTAATTCGCTCTCAGTTATTATTTCTATAACACTTATGTTATGTGTTTTATTTTAAATATTTTTTTATTATTTAGGTCTTAAATCTGTATAAGCTGGATATAGCGTTAAGACATGATTATAATCTTTCTAAACAATGATATTTAAATTTTTGCATGTTGGACAGGTAGTTATGTAGGGCCGCAAGTCATGTAAATTGGTTAGTGAAAATATGATTTATTAATAATCGAGCAGTTTAGGAACTTTCCTTTTGCTGCGATCCTAGCTACATAGTTCACACAATTTTACTGTAATGTTGCAGTTCAAAGCTATACCAGCTGCGGTGAATCAACAGCTAAAACCTAAGTTGTCTTTTTTACAGCTAACACCTTAATGGAGTAAATCACGAAGACTCGAGGTTAAAATGCTGACTTATATATTATTCAAAGGTGAATAAAATATATATTGTTTACGATCTAAGAGACATGATATAAATAAATTATTTGGTTAAATTCATGTAAATTAAAGCAGCCCCTTGGGATGACATCAATTTTCGTTTTTACTTCCGCACTGAAGTAGTGTATTCCACGGATCATGTTTTTATTTTTTTCAGAATTTTTATATTTTTATAAATATTTTTAATCAACATTTCTATGAAACCAGAAGTAACCCAAACAAACTATTTGTATACCTGAAGGACGATTGAATGTTTTCACAGCATTGGGCCACATGCTGCTGGCATCGGCCCAGCGTTGGGTAGACAATCAGTGCTGCAGGTGTGTCCTCCCGTGTCCTGACTATTAGACACCAATTAGCGAGGACTGCTCTGATCTTACCGTCTGATACGTGTAAATATGTGATGTAAAGTGCTGACTATTGCTGACTTGTTTTGTTTACATGGCAATATACGACCTGGAAATACAACTATTTCGCTCTTTTTCGGTGCTTTAAAATTGTTTTTTGACTTTTTCGTATTTTTAGCTAAGATCAGTAGGCTATATAGCTTCATATAAATTAAATTTTCAAAATTGACAACATTGAAAATGTCTCATCCCAAGGGGTCCCTTTAAACTATTTAATCATGAAACAAACCTGATTCCCCAATTAATTGCAAGAAAAATTAGTATACGTTCAGGAATGTAGTACTTACTATTCCTGTAATATATTTATTTTTAAATTGTATTCACATTATCGATAATATTTCATGTTCAGTAATGTATACTAACAGAAAAGAAATATTATATACCCTTATTTCTTTTTTACTATAATAAAATGATTAACATGTGATATAAAGAATTGTATTGGACATAAATTCTTCAAGTGACTTGTTTTTATAGCATTATTACACTAATAATTCACTGTCAATGAATGGTTTAGATAACTGTGTGAATAAGCAAACTAAATGAAGCACCTCTGGCAAGAAGAGTTTAATCATCATTTCTCTTTTATCTTTTCACGGGAAGCGTGCGTGGCAATACATGATGTTGTTTTAGTGAAGTGACAAGTGGCCGTGCAATCTGAAAGGGGGGTGATGCAACTATTAAGTCACACACAATAAGGTGTGATCGCTTTGTCTACTGTCGCCCCTGACTGACCATCTGGTTCCGAGAGGCGTTCATTCAAAAGCTTAACTTCCCGTATGTAATGATGCTATTATATGTTATTTTATAAAAGATTTAATTATATACGATTTAATTTAAAAATATTTAATTTGTTTTTATTTGCATGTAGATAAGTTTTCTTTTTTGTCTTTTCTTATTTCAGGAGATGTGCTGTGGTATTCCTACCGATCCCTGGCGCCACATGAAAATTTTAAGACCTCAGACTTGCGCAAAGTGTTGATAACACGTAAAGAGGTGTGACTTTTATTTACTTCACACTCCCCACTTTTTGCACCTTTGCAGCCAGCCTCATTAAATTACTGCCATATTGATAACGTACGTTGTTTTGTAAACCACCTGACCACCTGACCCTGACCAGGTGTTGTCAAGCCACAGAGTTGACTACTGGTGTAGGCTACATGTAATGCTAGGCCTTTATACAGCCCACTTAAAATCGTTATTAGTCCCAAAAAACGCCAGTTTATAGATACACAATTATTTGCATTAATTAAAAAGTATATATTTATAAAATTATATAGAGAGATATATAGATATTTATATGGATTCTGTACTTTATCAAAGCATGCACGATTTGAGATTATTACAGGTTTATAATAATAACATCATACTTGAGTGAGATTGATTACAGAAACAAAAATAAACACTTGACACACCTTGATGTATATTTTGTGATATATTGTAATTATCATTAAGTATAAAATGTTGCTCTATGTGGATTGAAGTGTACACATTTTCTAGCTATTATTTATTTTCAGTATTATTAATATAAGACTGCTGCTCAGTTATCTAAACACAACACCTTGATCCGCATATCTCAAATATTCAAATAGGCGTTTGAGCTTACTGCATCTTTCTTAACAGATTTAAAGGAAGTATATAATAACATTAATGTAAAAAAAATACGCTGCATAATCATCCGTAAGTGTTCCACACAGTCATGCGCAATGTATAGGAATGTAGGTGATGCCTAATATCTACCCCATGCCTAATTTCGCTTGACACCGGAATGACGTCACACCTTTAGTGTTGATACTAAAACCACCACCAGATGGTAACCACGGCGTTCTTGAAGATAGCCCACAGAAAAAAATTTGAACGTTTTATTTGGGTCTTGTTTAGCAAAAATAATAGCGAATATTGTTTTGCGATTATTTAAAAATAGGCTAATTTGCCAGAATAGTATAAAATACTTGACTTTAAAAACCTAAATAGCCTCACTTTAACGGATTTGGAATCTGTTTTTACAGATTGGGGCATCACCCAATAAACATTTAAACATGTTCAATGTTGAAATTCATATTAATTCTAAATATCACGCGAACATAGGCCCCAATTGAACTTAAAGTTGTGGGTCGCGGTAGCGAGACACAGCCTTAAGTATGTGTTTTTATAATTTAACGCTTCAATGGTTGCTGTAAAGTGTGAAAGTGTATGTTACCAAGATAAAATAGCCCAATTAACGTGAAGTGCGTGAATCATACCTAGCGTATAAATAAATAGTGAAATAGGAACTACCGGTAATTAATACAAACGATACAAATATACAGATTGTTATATTTATAACAGAACAAAATTAAATTATAATCATAGCAGATTATAATTCGTTAGGCTGTTTTTTGTCAACTTGACTTGTCATATATGTGACTGGGTCTATAGCGTACACAAGAATTATCACCTGTATAGCGTGATTACACCTTACACCTTTGGGATCCCAACAAACTTACACATTGTTATACAAAATCATACTAAAACATAGTAATACAAAACATAACAATTCCATCATCATTTACTGTATATTAGTTTTGCATATATAACGGAATTATCAGATGAATTTTTATACGAGTAAGGCCTAAGTATAATGGACTGTAAATTACATACGGTTAACCAGGGCTGATTAATTTTCTGTTCACAGCTGCCATGACTTAATTGATCACCTAAACAAACATGCTACTATCACACTAGTCGTACTGAAATATATTATTTTTTACTCCAAGTTTATCGTAATGGCTCCATAAATTATCTGACTCCCAAGTTATTATAAGGTCCGGCCGAAGGCCATGAAACTATTAAGTTTATTGCAATAATTTTTGTGTCCTAAATTGCGGGAAGACTGGTGTCGTGTGTAGAAAAAGGTTGATATTTCGGTGGAACAATCCTTATGAAGATGTCAAATATAACTTTTGAAGTCGCCAGTTCATTGGGCCAATGTATAGTGTTATCTGGGTAGTGGCTTTTCTGGCGACGGGAAGAGAAAAACATCACCCGCATAGCAGTCCAAGCAAACACGGGACAATCACTCAATGCGGTTTCAATGTCGGGCGAGCGTCAAAGACATTGGGCCAATATTGAAATGGTATTGGGTAAATATCACGTGTTTGCTGGGTACGTGCTGCCGCTAAGTATACAGCAGACCCAGGTTTGGAGTAGTGTTGGGCCAGCATCGTAGAAAATTTGTCGGCATTGAACCAGTAATGGGCTGCGACACTGGTCCAACATTGAACCAAAATTGGGTGGGTAGGCCTACATCGTGTGTATCATAGAGACACGCGCAGCACTATTTACTGGCAAGTATTGAATTAATGTTGGCCAGCACATATATATATATTAACTTGGTTAATGGAATGGAATGAATGGAATGAATAAACACTGAAGATATATATTTTAACCTTGGTTCTTTCCTTGATTATATCCTACACTCTGGTTCACAAGGAAGACCAATACAGTTATGTTTACAAAATATTAGGCCGACTATTTGTATTTAGCACTCATACCGCCTAATGCCGGGCCTCGGAGTTCAGGAACTCGCTTTCTAATTAAATATTATAAGAGGGCACTAAAGAAGGCACTAAGGGATGATAGTAGGGGTTCTATGATTAAACATCGTCAAAGTGAAATAATCAGGTGACGAGAAGTCATTAAAGGGTGGTGTTGAGGTGTTAAAGAGCGGAAGGAAATCGTTACAGGTCAATAGAGAGGCGTTTAAAGGTGACAGGGAGTTGAAGGACAATGGGAGGCGTTAAAGGGCGGCAACGAGATCCTAAAAGGCGACCCAGTGGCCCTAAAGGGCGACGTGAAGGGGTTAAATGGAAATGCCAAGGCTTCAAAGGGCAAAAAGGAGGCGTTAAAGGGCAATGAGGAGGCATTGAATGGCAATGATGAGGCGCTATTAGGCAACGAGGAGGCGTTGAGGGGCGAAGAAGAGGTGTTAGTGTGCGACGAGATTTGCTAAGAGGTGACGGGGAAACATTAAAGGGCTATGGAACAGCGTTAGAAGGTGGCGAAAAAGCGTTAAATAACAATAGAAGTACGTTGACAGGCGATGGGGAGGCGATAAAGGAGATGGAAAAGTGTTTAACCCTTTAAACGCGGACCCCGAGTATACACAGGGGCAAAAGATGTCTCCCTGTCGCGGACCCTGAGTATACTCAGGTGCAAAGTCTGTTTTTTCGTATTTTTATCTGTAAAATCAATGTGGTCCGGTAATCATAAGGGTAGCCTTGTTTTTGCTGATAAAAGTTTGTTTCTCTTTTGATTGTGCATGAATAGCATCCCATAATAATATATGTGCCGATGTAGAGCTGTCTTTCTTAAAGGATTAATTTGGAACAAAAAATTCAAAATGGCCGCCATAAAATCAATAAAATTATCATAACTTTCTCAATAATTGAGATAGAGACTTGATTTTTCCACCAAACCATATGTTTTTGTTGTCAAAGAATACAATAAAACAAACCATCCTTTGGCATCATCATCATGCTTAAAATGCTATAATAATACTTATATGACAGATATCGCAGCAGTCCGGATTACATGGTTGCACACCTAATCATTACGCATTGCCTAATTACCTAATCATTACGCATTTAGTACAAATCACCCATAAACTGATAAACCTGACATTTTACATGACCTAGACATAAACTCCACGTTTATTTTGGGCGGCATCCATGCAGTAAAGCACACTCTCAACCAATGTCAACCTCCATACCCAATTATGTATCAATCTTTTGCGATGGAAGCCAAAGTTGATGCTACACGCTGCTGCATAATTGTAATATTGCTTGTTCAATTGACTCTTGAGGAATGGGGGTGTAATAATAGCAAACATTAGGGCATTGCCCCTCACAATATCAGCACTGCCCTAGATTTCCTAAAAATGTGTGCTGAAATGATATCCGACCAAGTATGTGTCACCATCAGTCCTCTCTAATGGATGACTGCACCACTAAACAGCTTGAAATTGATAAAAAGTGTGTATTTTTAATATATTTTGCGCGTATGACCTTGAAATGACCTTGATGTGACCTTGACATGACCTTGGTGTTATCCGCAAGTAAAACATGACTCCTTCTCTTGTTATTATTTGCTCATAAGCTAAGATCCTGCTGGTGTCTTCATACAAATCTGAAATTACAAAATATTTTTTTTCAACCCCCTCCCCTCCCCAGGAATTGAGCTGTGGGGATGCAAGTGTCCCAGGAGTTCAGCGTTAAAGGGGTTAAGGGCAAGGAGAAGGCGTTAAAAACGACAGAGAGTCGTAAAGGGTAACAAAGCAGCCTTAAATGTTGATGGAGAAAGGTCGCGATTGAAAGGCGTTAAAAGGTGAAGAAAAAGAGTTAGAGGTCGATGGAGATGCATTAAAAGGCGATAGAGAGGCGGTAAATGACAATAGGAAGGCGGTATATGTGATAAAGAGACGCTAAAAGGCGATCATGAAGCGTTATATATGGTGATGGCAAGGCATTAAAGTCGATGGGGAGGAGCTAAAGGGTAATATATGGTATCCATTTAAGGTCGAGGAGAAGGTGCCAAGAGAAACGGAGAGGTGTAAATGACGATTGAAAGGCGTTAAAGGGTGACAGAAAGGCTCCAAGTGGAGACGTAGAGGCACAAAAGGATGACGGAAGCATTGAAGGACAATGGAGAGGCGCCGCAGATGCGTAAAATAACAATTTTAAGGCGTTAAAATTATATGGGGAGGCGTTAAATATTGATGGATAGGTGTTAAGCCGGTGGGAACCAGTCTCAGATATATTCGGGATTGATTACATGAGATAACTATGACGCTATCAATTAATATGGTCTCAACAAGAGTGCAGCAGCAATGTATTGTGGTGGTCAATGGGTTACATGGCGAGGAGGCTTTAAATGGTAATGGAGGTGTGTTCAGGGCGAAGAGGGGTCGTCAAAGGGCGACGGAAAGGTCTATAATTACAACGAAGAGGTGTTAAACTAAAAGTGGGTTCAGAGCGAATAAGAAGCGTTTAAGGGCAATAAAAAGGCCTTCAATTGCATTGAAGAGGCGTTAAACTGAAAGCCCTACGAAACCGCACCAAGCACGACGACAAAAAATGTTAGAGTGCGACGGGAGTGTGTTTCAATCACCTTCCAATGCTTCTCCATCGCCCTTTAACGCATTTCCATTGTCATTTAATGGTTCCTGGTGGCCTTTTAGCGCCTCTCCATAGCCCCTTAATCTCCCTCTGCTACCTTATGATACACCCAGTCTCACTTTAACGCCTCTCCGTCACCCTCCTCATTGCGCTCTAATATGCCTTTCCATTGCCCTTTAGTGCCTTCTCATTATCCTACAACACTTCTCATTAACCTTTTACGCCTGTTTAATCATTTAAACCCAACAGAATTAGATTATCTCATCGAAATCACATCTAAGCTAGGTGTTATACATTCTCCAATGTGTAGCATATATGCCAAAAATTGACATTCTGACCTTGACGATGACCTTAAATGACCAAGATAATAGAAGAAATGGATTTTTCAGTGTAAAGCACACGAAAAAGAGTTAATACACATGGTTCTAGCTTTATTAGTTAAAAATCATAATTTTCCTCACTTGACCTCGAGATTGACCTTTTGACATTGAATATGACCTTTAATCATCAAAATAGTACAAGAAATAGTTTATTTAAACAAAATGACACGAAAAAGAGGTAAACATCACATGAAAAAGACGTATTACACATCTTCTTATTTTTGTTTCTTAAATTTTTTTTTTTATACATTTTTGACCTTAGAATTGACTTTACGACCTTGAAGATGACCTTGAATCCCCAAAATAATACCATAAATGAATTTTCCGGTCAAAATCCCATGAAAAAGAGGTATTACACATGCTCCTAGCGCTACTTGTTAAAAATGATATTCTCGCTTACTTGATCTTGAAATTGACCTTATGACCTTGAAAATGACCTTGAATAATCAAAATAATTTCAGACATGGATTGCCCAGTCAAAATCACACGAAAATGAGGTATTATACTTGTTCCTAGTTTCATTTGTTAAAAAATCATATTTGACCTTGAAATTGAGCTTTGACCTTTAATATACAAAAATGCTCAAACTTTCCAAGCTGGCACTCATCGGATTTGAATTCAGCACAAAAAAAAATGTATATGTAACAAAACAAGGTTAGGGCATTTTTATATAAGCCCTACTAGCTCGGACTATAATATGCGATGACACAGTCACACAAAATTTGCTTAAAAAAAAGAGTCAGATCAAGTTATTGGTTTGTTATTTTTGCAGGATGTACACGGTTCGAGACTGAGCCTGGAGCTGAACGAGCTGACTGCCCACCTCTACATTAACAAAATGCACCGTGTCTCCAACACATTAGACCATCTACATCAAACACCTTAATAGCAAACACGAGTCGTTGAACCGAATTGACTAACATTGGGCAGGGCCGTAGATGATGGCATCAAATTAGATCGACATTGGATGACTGATGTTAGCTGGGATACCAAGCCCACCCAAAAACCCGTTGATGTCCCATGACTAGATCAGTAAGCCCCATAAAAAATTGGTTACAGTAAATGCTGATTTTTTACAATTATTTTATTTTACAGCATTCCGCAATATATATCACTGCATGTGACTTACGATGACATATAATATAGTCTGATATTTTCCAGTAGCATTTTCTCTATGTTTTAAAATGCCAATGAGGTATCGAATAAAAAAATGCAAATGTTTTTCAAGAAAATCACGTAAGACCAAAATAGTTAAAAATAATGGTTTTACATCACTGTTTTCGCGCCGTCAGGGGAGAGTGGCATGATCAGTGGTGGGCCAAAGCTCAGATGCTGGCCCACACTTAAAAGCACTATACAACGAGGAGAGTGCTAATAATA
>OZ024906.1:100860095-100947595 GCA_964017125.1 Flabesymbios commensalis | reverse complement strand
ATCACACGAAAATGAGGTATTACACTTGTTCCTAGTTTTATTTGTTAAAAAATCATATTTGACCCTGAAATTGAGCTTTGACCTTGAATATACAAAAATGCTCAAACTTTCCAAGCTGGCACTCATCGGATTTGAAATCAGCACAAAAAAAATTGTTTATGTAACAAAACAATGTTAGGGCAATGTTTTTATATAAGCCCTACTAGCTCGGACTATAATATGCGATGACACAGTCACACAAAATTTGCTTAAAAAAAAGAGTCAGATCAAGTTATTGGTTTGTTATTTTTGCAGGATGTACACGGTTCGAGAGTGAGCCTGGAGCTGAACGAGCTGACTGCCCACCTCTACATTAACAAAATGCACCGTGTCTCCAACACATTAGACCATCTACATCAAACCCCTTAATAGCAAACACGAGTCGTCGGACCGAATTGGTCTAACATTGGGCAGGGCCGTAGATGATGGCACCAAATTAGATCGACATTGGATGACTGTTGTTAGCTGGGATACCAAGCCCACCCAAAAACCCGTTGATGTCCCATGACTAGATCAGTAAGCCCCATAAGAAATTGGCCAGTAAAATCTGATTTTTTACAATTATTTTATTTTACAGCATTCCGCAATATGTATCACTGCATGTGACTTACGATGACATATAATATAGTCTGATATTTTCCAGTAGCATTTTCTCTATGTTTTAAAATGCCAATGAGGTATCGAATAAAAAACTTAAAATGTTTTTCAAGAAAATCACGTAAGACCAAAATAGTTAAAAATAATGGTTTTACATCACTGTTTTCGCGCCGTCAGGGGAGAGTGGCATGATCACTGGTGGGCCAAAGCTCAGATGCTGGCCCACACTTAAAAGCACTATACAACGAGGAGAGTGCTAATAATATAGATAATACTGACATTTTGCACACGGGGTCCGAAATTAAACATGACCTTATACATGTTATATGCATGTCCTATATATTATCATGTCCTATATATTATCAATCAATCAATCAATCAATCAATCAATCAATCAATCAATCAATCAATCAATCAATCAATCAATCAATCAATCATAAATCAATCAATCAATCAATCAATCAATCAATCAATCAATCAATCAATCAATCAATCAATCAATCAATCAATCAATCAGGTGAATTTTCAACATGTATTTGTAGACACACCTTGTGACCGCGGGTGGAAGTATTTTGCTAGTATTGACATGTTCTACTGCTACACCACCACGGGTGGACTTACGCAAGCCGATGCTGATGGACTGTGCTATTCTCTCTGTAGATGGGCAAATCTAGTATCCATGGAAACAGACGAAGAAATTACATTTGTCAGAAACAATGCACCGACAACCCCAGGTATGATGTCACCATCAGTGAAATAGGAGAACATGTTACATTACATATTATATTATATTACATTAAAACGCACCGACAACCCCAGGTATGATGTCTGCATCAGTGAAATAGGAGAACATGTTACATTACATATTATATTATATTACATTACAACGCACCGACAACCCCAAGTAGGATGTCTGCATCAGTGAAATAGGAGAACATGTTACATTACATATTATATTATATTACATTACAACGCACCGACAACCCCAGGTAGGATGTCACCATCAGTGGAATAGGAGACCATGTTACAATACATAATATATTATATTACATCATTATAGATGGAAACTATACTAAAAACACATGTTACAATCCATATAACGATCTATTAGATTAATATTAACTAAGCTCATATTACAACTTTTTTGACCTGGTTATTTTTTCGCCATTCTACGGAGCAAGAACCTAGCTTACCAGGAGTCGGAACCACGATCTTACCCTCACCCGTGAAACAACTCTTCATACTATATTTATTACTTTTAAATAATGATTAGAGGCTGAGTCTTATATGATATCTGAGGGGCTTCGTTTACAATTGCTTTTATTGCTTTAATTTCCTTGGTTATTTTAACAGCAGGTTCTTGTTTTTAGTAAATCTTAGATTTCTGAGCTATAATTTTTTTTTCACCCGTGCGACTTCAAGTGACTAAAAATTAATTAGAATTTTTAAATTGACATCAATAGAAATATTTGTCCCACAGTTTATAAAAATATTTCATTTTTTTAAATTAGGTACACAAAAAACACTGACATATTATTGCAGTTGATACCAGTGTTCTTGGGGTTATACATGTTATTCAAAGTTCAAAGTTTAAGGTTGAAATCAGTGTATCGACGTTAATGTCGCGCAGGGCCACACACTGCGTATTTATTTACAGTGAAACATCACGCACAAATGTGATATAAACTTCAAGTGTGATATAATTTGTACAATCTGTAAAGCAAAACATATGCTAGCCTCGCACATATATATATCAATACAATTTATGTCAAAACATATGCAGCCAATTCTATGCCTATTTTGCCTGCAAAGTTTGATGTTTGGAAGACAAATATAAAGACTAAAAGCGGTGATAGAGGTGAGGTGAACAGACGTGATTATCACTCTAAAGGTTGACTGTAATTGATTTTGTTGACTTTGTGAAGTAACTGGAGGTTATGTTGATTGAATTGAAACTATAAATAGACTAAATGGTTCGCGGATTTACTGTGTTTATAACTTTTTGTTCAATATTGTCCTAATAAGTTTATCTCAAATGCGCCTCGGACAAAGATAAAGATCAGCAAGAAATGTGAAAACCAACACAATATTTGAAACCCGTGAACAGGTGAAGTATGGCGTCGATTATTACTTGCTTAATAGTATTTTCAAAATAACGATAAAAATGTAAATATAACATAATATATATAGCTTTAGTTTAACTATAACGCAATTTCAATTAGGCAAACAAAAACACAAATTCTAAAAAAGGACAATGTTTTCGGCCTACTACAGCTAGGTAGCTGCACTGATGGCAAGATGACGACCTCTGGCAAACCAATAGCAGATCAAGACGAAAGAAGAAAGCACATTATAGGCGGCCGGCAACATCAGCTTTTTGTGCTCTAATAACTTGTGGATGGCATTTTTTGTTACAAGCAAACATCCACTCCAAAACATTTCTCTATATGGTCATAAATAAGATTAGGGTGGATGTCAGTATCATTTTTTGGTTTTAAGCACCTGAGATGCTATTTATATTTTTTGTCATTTGGTGACATACTTTAGGATTTTGGTACCTCAATTGGGTTGTGTTTTCAGAAAAAAAATTTGGTACATCACATTGATATGTAGCTGATGATGTATGATTTTATAAAACTGACCAAAGTCAACACGGGACGCCGTTCCGACGCTGCCTGAATGCAGGTGCAGCACTAGAATTGATGGCCATCACCGCGACAGCTCCTGATCAGCATCTAGCATTCATTCACCCCTAGTTTCACCCTGTCGATGCGGGCATATTGAAATGAATAGGAATCTGGTTCAGCTCATGTACACATACAAGAAACATGAAACGTATACCCGATGCAGTTTCAATGTTAATTCAGATTCAATAATGGGCGGTTTTCGTGTGTGAAGTCATGAGTTGTGAGATCCGCCCAGCCTAGAAAATAGGCACATTTTCAGTTTTTATTTTCGAAAATAACTAATAATCAGTGGACTAAAAATAATCTGCTAAGTTAGAAGATAGTTCATTGTGATACATACTTTAATTATATTGATGAACTGAAATCACTTCACAGGGCCTTTAATATGTCCGCAATCGGCATGTACATCAGTCACCATCATCATGTACTGTATCTGTGTCATGTTTTCATGGAAATTAAAAAATGTTTAATAAAAATGATCAAAACGAAATATAGTGTCCATTTTAAGTATCAAATAGTATTATGTGAGTTAAATCATTTTGTTATAATAGATGAAGCAAGGGACCGGCCTATATTTATTTATTTATTTGGTATTTACTGTGTTTCAATTTTGTTTTCATGTTTTATTTTTCTGAATATATTGATTACTTACATTGTGCCTACTTAATACTTGTTTTATTGTGCGCCAGGTACTTTTAATATCATTATTGTGGTTATTAAAATAGTTATAATAATAATTTCGCTTTGCAAGTGTAATGTTTTGTTTAAGTATTTTATTATATGTATAAGAACGAACAAACGAATGAACGAACGAATGAACGAGCGAACGAATGAAAAACGAACAAACGAACGAACGAACGAACGAACAAACGAACGAACGAACGAACGAACGAGCGAACGAACGAACGAACGAACGAACGAAGTTTGTGTTTTGACATGGTTGTCAAAAATTAGAAATCAGGAATTTCGTCTCTATATCTAGCCTAACTTTTGCAAAATTAAAAAAAACTTTTGCAGTTCTAGTCTATGGACATGTTTACATCATATTGTCATATTAAAAAGCCAAAATAAAATCACCGATTTTTTTATGATTTTAGCCTGGGCCAGTGCCTTCAAATTATAAGGCGCCACCTGGTGAGTGATCAGTGTGGACTCATACGAGGGGACACCTGGTGAATGACTAGTGCATGAACCGGAGATAGATCAATAATTGAGTGTGGGATGTTGTGATGTCTTGGCGTGTGGCCCCAGTATGGACTATATGGCGTGTGGCCCCAGTCTTATTCACGGCCAGTATCCCGCCTGATGTGGGTTCTGTTGGCTGGGTTCCCGCGCTCACGTACTGACAGCCTGATGTGTATGTTCACTCACCTGTGTCAATATGTACGAGCAGTGTACGCTGATCATAGTGCACGCCGCAGAAACACACACATGAAGACACTGCCAGGAGGATATAGCAGATAGTGAGGCAGGGATAGGGGTCTACTGCTAGTACCTGTAACAGTCCGCTAGTCTGGATCAGAAACATAAGATTAAAGGGAGATCTATCGCGGCGGGAGGCGTATAAGGTATGTCAGGACAATCATAGCGTTTAACTAGTCAGCTTTGCAATTAACAGATTAAAGAAAATAATGATTGATGATGATCAGATGATGTCAAGGATGATTAGGCCCTAGGCCTATACCGCAATACGACGGAGTTTAACACTTGTGCTGCTAGGAACGTATTTCATGTATATAGGCCCAAAGGGCCGATGTATCAACATATCAGATTCTAATTACAGGGCCCCATAAATAAAAAAAATCGTTTTGTGAAGCCTGAACTTTTTGTGGACGAAAACATTCAATATTATTTTATGTGGCCTAATAAGGCTATAATTAATACACACTGTGTTACGCCCTATGGCTATGAAGGCCCCTATATGTCTACGCCTATCCCAGCAGACAAGAAACGTGTTCCCATTGTTGGTTTAATGTTGGTCGCAAACGGTTGGCCAACATTAAACCAACATTTGGTGGACGTCTCGCCACATAAACATGATAAAGGAATATTGAATGTTTCCGTCCTATAGGACAAATAGGCCTATAATTAAGTGCTTAAAGGGGTTTTAATCAGCAATTTGACGCAGTGTTATTTACGCAGTGTTTTTTAAAGTTGGGCCAGCGTCGTAGACAGTGGGCCAACATTAAAAAAATATTTGGTCGACAACATTTCTTGCTTTATTCGGGCTGGTCATATATGTCTGTATATGGCATTCCAATGGCCCTTCAATGAAAATCATTCAATGAAAATCATTCAATGAAAATGAGTTTATTCCAGTGGGGGGAGTGTGGGAGTAAGGGGATGCCTCCCACACACACACACAAACTCAATATACCCCCCCCCCCCCCTATAAAAAAGATTTTTTTGTCTTTCTTTGGCAGTTTCTTGCAGATTTGGAAAGATTTGGCTGTCAACAATTTATTTTATTCTCACACAAATGAACAAACTATTTTTTCCCCACACTTTATCGAGCAAACAAACTATTGCATAATTCGTATGTGTGTTCTATCAATTTGTATTTTCCAGTGTTTAACATCTTTATCCCTAAAAGCGTTGATACTTTTGGTAAACAACACGGAGACCAAGGGTTTTTTTTCCATTTGATATAAGGAATCTGACGTTTAAAGTCGATCCCCGCGCTGTAAGGGTTATGCCACTAATTTAGATGATTTGTAAATTCAATGGAATAAAAAAGCTCAACTTCTGAAAAGTGTTTCCACTTGCATGTATTAAATAGAACGAGGTAGGGTGCTATCCTCGTCGCAATGCGTTTTGAATACATGAAATCATTATTGATCTTAATCTAGATTGAGCCAGTGTGACAAATATTTACACCCACGCGTTATGTTGTATCACGCAATAGACAAACAGTCGCCAATTAGGATGCTTATCATTGTTGACTCAGGATATTGTGTAAGAAGAACGAAGTTGAGAGTAATTGAAAGGGGGTGTACAATTAGCGATGCGTTTTGAGTGCCATAGATAGAATTACCTGATTTATCACAAATGAGTACGAGCTTAATGCTCATATTCTGCATATTAGGTGCACGCACCTTAACTCTTACAGCGCGGGGATCGACTTTAGACGCCAGAATCTGACGTCTGTAGACGTCAGATTTTGACGTCTAAAGTCGATCCCCGCACTGAAAGCATGGTAAGAGTAAACATATTTCTAAACGTCGTAGACCCATAACATTGGTATTCAAATGAATCAGAAAAAGATAAATAAGACATTTATGACGATTTCAAATTGAATAAAACCCTTGGTCTCCATTATGTTCATGGTTTATATAAAATATATTCAGCGCTTCAAGGGTTAATTCGGCTTTGCTCCTCGGGTGAAATGACGGCCACTGTGGACGTTATACACGATATATCAAGGTTGTTTTAATGCTGGTACAGCGGCTTTAATGTCGGCCTAACAAACACCATCGCCCCTTGTTTGATGGGATAACGCCTAAATATATACATCCGCGTATACGGCGTGCATCATTATATTACCCGATTACGGCTATTACGTCAGAGGGCTTAACCATTAACCCTTGCAGTGCGGGGACCGACTTTAGACGTCAGAATCTGACGTCTAAAGTCGGTCCCCGCACTGTAAGAGTAAAATATTTATAATGGCCGTAGACCCATAACATGGGTATTCAAATGAAGCGGAAAAAGATAACTAAGACATTTATGGTGATTTCAAATAAAAAAACACAATTTTTTTTATACAAAATAATTTCGGCGCTATAAAAGTTAAGGCCTCGTGAATTGATGCCCCAAAGCATCATTTTGGATCCTGAGAACTCACCTAATTTCCTACACCTGCTAACATGCATGCCTAAGGTTTTTATCGAAGCTATTTTATCAACATAAATGCAAATTTTATCTTATTTTCTACCCATTTCAAATCATCTTCACATAACAAACCCTTTCAACCCTGAATTTACCATCTAAATCTCCATCCACCATAGTAGATGACGATTTATATAGTAAATTCAGAGTTGAAAGGGTTAGTGACGTCATCCCTTGACCCTCCAAATCGGGTAGTTCAGAGGAGCAGACTGTTTTTGCTGGAACTGGATATTATCAGGTTATTTTATCCTGTTTATCATGTTTAACCCTTCTGAGGCTAGGACCGTATAAAATACGTTTTCAAGCAGAAATGCCGGGGCAATGGATAACTAGTTTGCGGTGGACGCGAGTAATAATTCAATTTAGAAGATTTATATTTTCGATAAATAGAAATATTTTTTGTAATTTGAATCTGGAGATTGCGTCATCAATTCCGGCTTCAAATGAATGAAGAAAAATTGTGACAGATATGCCTATATTATTGAATATAACTAAGCATCTACAAAACGGTACGATATTTGGAAGTTCAGATTTATAATAATATCGGTTCCGGTGTTAACAGGTTAACATGGTTGATACTATTAAATTAGGTCCATAAATTTACTACACTACACTATTATCTTGGCTGTCGGCTGTAATCATGGTAATATACTTTGTATAGTACTAGAATAAAATTTATCTTATCATGCTTATTGTGCTTGTATTTCACATTGGGGTTGGACGTGTGGTGATACATAATTATGGTATATGATAAGATGACTTCTGCAAAGCCAACAGGCGGTATATGCGCAGTATAACGACAGTGTCTCTCAATAATATTGAGATTCAAAGGCGTTTTGGGCTGAAATCGGTGTTCATGGGGAGGTCCATTGACGAGAAAGGAGGTAAGCTGGTAGGTCTAACCAAGGATTCCTTGGTCTAACAGTCTAATGTAAAAAATAAATCCGAAAGATGGTGACTGATTTGCATCTCGTATTATATGTCATGAGGTAAACTATATGATATACAGGAGTATATACTGTACGGTAGGGGCTAAGGGGTTGGAAAGACAATATTAATACACTATTCCTACACTAACATGACTAATACACCAGGTAATTAGTGGAATACGCCTCGGGTCATAATACAGGAGTGTTTTGTACTATATGTGCTAAATGATTAAGGAATATACTTTGAACACACGAGGTAATTAGTAGAATATGCCCGAGGTCATCATTCAGGAGAATACACTATTATGACGGTCATGATATATAATAACCACGCCGACTACAATCAACAGACGTAGAGCGTGATCCACAAGGGCGGAGATTGCGGTTATGCTTTGGGGCGCGGGGCGATAAACTTGAGACGTCAGAATCTGACGTCTGTAGACGTCGGATTTTAAGTTAATCCCCACACTAAAAATTAAAATATTTTTTTTGAATTCAATAATGTATATTAATAATGACCGTATATACCCACAACATAGGTATTCAAATGAAGCGGAAAGAGCAAACTATATTTAGACATATTTATGATGATTTCAATTTGAAAAACCCCTTAGGTCTGCATGATTTATACAAAAATATGTTTGCGCTGTAACTTGGTAACAGATTAATCATTTTAATGCTTTTGGAACAATTGAGAACGTAATTACCTTATCTTACATACCTTATACAAATGTCGGACATTATCATGAACTATGAACAAATTGAATAGGCCTTGTTACCATGGTTACCGCCCGTGATTATGGTGTATCACGACTCCAGGATCTGATGGACGTGGGTGTGCAAATCATGGTAACCCAACAGCCCTGGAAATTACGCATTATATTGACGATTATACATTATTATATTGATTATTTTAAAAAAGTTAGGCTATTTGACATTGTAAGGAAATTAATTTATTAACCTTTTCAGGCCTGAATTTAACGTTGTCATCTTCATTCACTACAAGCCGCGAATTGCAGTCGCAATTCTCGACTTGTAGTGGACGAAGACAGCAATTCGCGGCTTGTAGTGGATGAAGATGATTTGATGTGGGTGAAAAAGTAAAGAAAATTGTCATGTATTTTTAAGACAGTTTCATGGTAATTTTCCTTCTAAAACCCTTAGTTGTAGGAAAATCAATTGTGTTTTTAGGAATGTAAAATGATGCTTAAATGCATCGTGGGGGCTTAAAGGGTAATCATGTTAATGTTATTCTGCTAATGGGTTTACCACTTTACAGAGAACCGTCAGAATTCCAGCTTACTAGATGTGAAATGGTCTAACTTTTCAAATACAAATTATTCCGTCTAAATTTTAAAATAAAAATTATTCCACGAAATCTTAACTGCTACTGGGCTTTTACTTGGAAATGGCCCTTGAAAAAATGTGAGTAAAATCGGTTAATATTTTGACTGAGAAATCAAAGAAAAACATGTGCGATTGGTATTCTGTCTTGGGTATATGTAATGGAAGACGGGGACTATTTGTTTTTTGCACAACGCTTGGGCCCTTATTAACTTCCATTGTTTATCATGTTTATCACACAGCTAACATTCACTTCACCACTAATAGACCCTCTAAACATTGCAACGCGAAAATAATGTTGTATTATATGGACCAAAGGTCAATTTGAAATCTCTATAAATGTCTTAGTTAGCATGGTTAGCTCTTTCCACTTTATTTGACTACATATTTTATTGGTATGCGGCCATTATAAATATTTTATTCTTTCAGTGCGGGACAGTCTTTAGACGTCAGATTCTGGAGGGGTTAAACCCCCATGATGCATCAAAGAATCATTTGTTTTAATGTTGTTTTAACGTTGGGCCAACGTCGTAGACGGTGGCCCAGCATTAAAACAGCATTGGGTTAACGCGTCAACGTGTTTAACCCCATGATGCATCAAAGAATCATTTTGCGTCCCTGAAAAATGACACCATTTCTAACACTTGAGGTTTTTAGAAAGTGAATGTTCCTGAAACTGTTAACAAACACATAAAAAATAAATGCTGCAGATCTGGTAATTTTCGCGTGTTTTAATTTTCGCGAATTTCCGATTTCGGGATTTTTCACGAAGTTTAGAATTCGCGAATTTTCATTTTTCTTTAGTAGCGCTATTATAATAATAATTTTCGCGAGATTCTTGAATTCGCGAATTTATCTTCCCCGCGAAATTCGCGAAAATAAAAACCTCGCGAATATCACCGGATCTACAGTAGTGGAGTTTTATTCGATTTGTCACTCACATCAAGGCCTTTTCATCCATTGCAGCTATTCACGACTTGCAGTGGATGAAGATTTAAATGGTCAATTTAGGCTTGAAAGGGTTAAAATGCGTCATTATATGGCGCTCAAGCGGTCGATGACGTAACATGGCAAGATACAATCGGAGTGATAATCAAAACGACTTTTCCGTCAGACAAGATATGTTATCTAGTGTGTGGATGGTAAACCAGGATAAACCACATCGTGACCCAATGTTGTTTGTATATTGGGCCAGCGTCATTGACGGTGGGCCAACATTAAAACAACATTGGGTCAACGAGTCAGCGTTTTTTCATGATATACATGATATACGTCATAATAAATTTTGGGTGTAGTACTTTTTTGTGGACAACTGTACCTAGCACATAACATTCACGACAAAACTGCTACACAATAAAATGTGACCCGCCATTTGAGAAGGTACATCTCGGCGGCTTTGTTACACTTGTTTATGACGTAATTAAATAATAATTTTAATAATTACTAATACAAATTCAAAATATTAAAAATCTCGTGTTTAAGTGATAAATATTTGTTCAAAAATTCTGCCAGTTATTGAAACAGGAAGGAGACGATTATCAAATCAACTATAAAAGTCTATTTTAAAGATTTAGACTTCACTTGCCGTTTCGCCTGGCGGGTCACAAAAATGCTGAGTGTAGCAAATTTGTGTGGACAACAGTACCTTGGCACACGCACAGCTACAAAACTGAAGTTTTGCATTTGTCCATGGACAATGGTAGGGCCTACCTTGGTATACACACGCGTCACCTAGCTGCTACACATTTTCTGCAGCTAATTATCTGTGTACAGGGTGTACAGGGTGTACGGATATCGACATTCCGCTGTTATTTTTCCGGATTTGCCTCATTGTATATTATCCAGATTACCCAGTTATGATAACCTTGGCCCCAAAATGACTGAGACAGGAGCTGATACTAAACGTTTCAGCTACACATTTCGCCTAATCAAAAACGTGGGACGTTTCTTTGGACGGTCATATCTGAGACTTGGCCTCGAATAATCAGGTCGAAATAGGTTTATTAGAATCAGTAACCTTTCGGTTACGAAATCACATGCTCAGCTTATTTTCCCCAAAGTCATTAAAAAGTTATGAACATTTTTCGGACCTTGGAATCGAGATCTCTCTCAGTCACCACCAGGTTGAAAAACGTTGATTTTCCTGGGTGAAGCGATCCGCGGCGCACGGCTTTTCGGGCTATGATAACCTGTTGCCTGCAGGTGCATGGATATCTCCTGGATATATCTGAATCTTCCCATGGACCCGTGCGGGCAACTGGTTCCGAACGTGACTGAAACTGCTTCAGTTTCAGCCATAGATTGTGTGCCAGTACAAAAGCATGTACAACTTCCTTTGGAAGCTCATATCTCCGACTTGGTGGGGATTATTGAGGTTAACTAAAGGTCTATTAAATATAATACTAAATTTTTTTGGAGACTAAAGTTGTTTATTTCAATTTGAAATCATTATAAATGACTTAGTTAGCTTCATTTGAATACCCATGGAGTTAGGCCCTAACCAGGTTAGCAGAACTCCATAGAATATCTATGTTATTGGTCCACGGCCATTATAATCCTTTTTTTCAGTGCGGGGATCGACTTTAGACGTAGAATCTGACGTCTAAAGTTGATCATGTTGATCCCCGCACTGAAAGCGTTAAAACGCTGTGAGAATATTATATTCGTATATTCGACCTTGTATGGAGCACTCTAGTCACCGCCATGATGTTGAAAAACGGATATTATTTCCCGTGTGAAACTAATTTCAGGATCCACGGCCCCCACATTCACAGTGTGTGGCCGTCCACGACCCGGCCGCTGGTGTGTGTCTAGACGGCTACAGCCAGCAATACCTGCTTACATGCGGCGATTATAGTTATCTAGAACAGGTAGAGATGGCTATTAACCCTTTCAACCCTAAGCGTTGTGTTTAACCCTTAAAGCGCTGAATTAATTTGTAAAAATACATCGCAACTAAAGGGTTTTTTCCAATTTGAAATCATCATAAATGTCTTAGTCAGCTCTTTCTGATTCATTTGAATACCTACGTTAGGGGTCTACGGCCATTATAAATATTTCCACTCTTACAGTGCGGGGAATAGCTATAGCAATGACAATCATATCTCAAGCTCACGGTGATTATAAATTAGGCTAAGAACAGGCAGGCTAGTTAACAGCCAGGTAGTAGTACGACTATAAGATTTTCACTCTTATACAGCTAGATTTTAGTCATCAGAATCTGACGTCTGTAGACGTCAGATTCTGATGATTAAAATCGATTCACGCACGGTAAGAGTAAAAAAAATTATAATGGCCGAAGACACATAACATAGGTCTTCAAATGAAGCAGACAAGAGCTAACTAAAACATTTATGATTATTTTAAATTAAAAAAACACCTTTGGTCTCCATGGTTTATACAAAAGAAATCAGCGCTTTACGGGTTAATCCTGATGCTGATGTGGATTATAGTGGATTATATACTCGCCGTCAAATTAACCAGGATCGCATGATTTTTGGCGATTTCTCCGTCAATTCTAAACCGATTCCCTTCAAATTTTGCAAAAGCCATTTTCTATTCAAATCCTAACAGCCCTGAGAATTTTGTAAAATTATATAGCGTATTTTAAAAGTTAGACTATTTGACATGTAGTTAATTGAAATTACGAGGTCCCTCTATAACCCCATTAAACTAATTCTAGAATTTTATTACATGGCAAATGGTCTAACTTTTGAAATGTGTCAATATAATTTTGCGATTTTTTTACCCCTGTTAGGATTTTAATAGAAAATGGCCTTTGCAAAATTTCAAGGAAAACGGTTCAAAATTGACGGAGAAATCGCCGAAAATCATGCGATCCTGGTTGATCATTTTTAATTTGACGGCGACTGTAGTATCCTTCTGGTTTAACCCTTGAAGCGCTGACATACTTTTACATAAACCAAGCCAAGAGACCAAAGAATTATTTTCTATCTGAAATCGTCATACATGTCTTAGTTAGCTCTTTCCGCTTCATTTGAATACCTATGTTATGGGTTTATGGCCATTATAAATGTTTTCATTCTTTCAGTGCGAAGATCGACATTAGACGTCAGAATATGACGTCTATAGACGTCATATTCTGACGTCTAATGTCGATCCCCGCGCTGTTTGTTTGGTCATTGGTTAACAGCCAAGTATTAATCCTCAGAGCCCTGATGTTGACTATTATATGACTCAAATAAGTTTTGTTGAATTATTGAAATTGAGTTTAATTGGAAAGAATCACAAATGTTTGGTCTATAAAAATCTTCTTGCGATTGTGTGTCGCCGTAGCCAGACAAAAAATGAAATGAAATGAATCGGGCTTTTAGGCCACCTTTGTGCACATATAGGTTAAACTGGGCCAGGAGAACCACTGAGGATGGTGAGATGATTGAGATGACACTGTCCTCCAGACACAGGATGCGAAATTCGAACCCTGGCGGTCTGAGGCCGAGCACGCTATCTCTCGGTCACAGAGGCTCCCCACAATACTGACTTTGACACGTGGATGGGGAAGAAACATTTTTGTTTCTTTCAAACCGCCGAGACCGGGAACCGAACCCCGAACTCTGGCGTGAAAGGCAGCGGTGCTAACCACTACCCTAGGGCCCCCCGCCCCCCGTAGCCAGACAACTGGAGTGGGTACAAATGAATTATCTAATATCGTTCCTGCAGTGTTTACATGCACAGCAAACAAACACGCGATGTGGACTAATGTTGTTTTAATGTTGATCCAGCATCTACGACGTTGACCCAACCTTATTCCAGCATTGGGTCTAGACTTTGTTACGGTATCTAAAATAACGACAGTAGCATGATTAGTGTTTAACGCAAACACGATATGTCGACCTAATGTTGTATTAATGTTGGGCCACCGTCTACCACGTTGGTTCAACATTAATCCAGCATTGGTTTGACATGTGATGAGAAGGTTAGATATCAGTTGCAAACTAAGTTTATCCTGAAATAAAACACCTGGGAAGAGCTTCCCATCAAAACAAGAAACGTATGCCCAACGTTGGTTCAATGCTGGGCCAACGCCTGTGCGCTGGCCCAACTTTAAACCAAGGTTGGCCCAGCGTTTCTCGTGTAGGTGTTTTATTACTGCAGGCGATCTGTTTAGGATCGTGCTCTGTGTAACTCAGGGCCGTATTCTCGTACAAGTTACGATATATCGTAACTTGTACGAGAATACGGCCCCAGACATTTAGCAGGTGAAGGCGTGCCATGCACCATACATGAGGATGGGCAAAAATCAAACCCCAGATTTTTGTAGTTGAGAGAAACAAGTCAGCGTCGACACGGGTTAAACATGTTAAAACTAAAGCTTAGTTCACATATCATGCATATGTACGAATGCGAGTACGGCAAAAATCACTCTCATGTTATTTGGATGAGAGTGTTCACATATTAGTCAGGGCCCATTTAAAAAAAAAGGCATTTTTAAAGTTGGTATGGCATGATTTTTTTAGTAGAATTTGTCATGCAGTTGTTTTTGCACAATTCGGATATGCTGATTTCAAATCTGCCCCATGCCAAGCTCTATTTTGTCTTTTTCCTACTTAAAATTCAAAAACAAAATTGCCGTCAAAATTGGCGAAAATGTCCCAAATTTACATCACGGCTTGGCTCACAGTGAACATAACAACATCATTTCGGTGTCTAAAATAGCATTTTTGAACTCAGGGAATTCAGTTATGATTTTTCCGAAGGTCATATAACTACCATTGTTTAACAGTGGCACATAAATTTAATTATTAGAAGAATATTTATGTATACGAATACGACATATAAGAAAAATAAAAAATGGCCCCTTTCGTATTCGTATTCCTACACATATGAACGTAGCTTAATCGATAGTTTTAACCGTTTAGCCGCTGGTCCCGATTATATTCGTTTTTTACCCTCGGCGCGTTGGGCCCGAAGGGGTATTGTCGTCCCCTTCGTGCGCCGCCGCCGTCTCCGCCGCCGCCCGCCGTATGCCGCAAGCTTTAACAGTTTAACTAGCCTACTAAATCAACATGGTGCAAGAGATCGAATTCATACAAGGAATATAGAAGTCTTTCTATATTCTTTGCTTCATACAAGCATTCAACTTCTCCGGCAAATTTGTTTTGCTCAAGGTCATAGGTCAAAGGTCTGAGATTCAAAAAAACTTTTGTTGACGCGATAACTTGAATTTTTGTTTTATTGGATAGATAGGTAGATGTTTTATTGATGTTTTACTGACACAATTTCAAGTCATTTCTCACTTATTTGTCGTAGTAATATATCACGATATATATACATAGGCCTATACAATAATCTGCCCTATTTTGTATGTGATTAATCACCCATAAGTATAGAGATTATCTGATTAGATGTTTAGCTTTCCATCGATAATCAAAATGGCGACAATTTTTTTTTCGACTCAATTATTGATAGGTTTCAGAGGTCTGCGACTCTATTGGCATTGGCGGTTTTCATGTGAGACCAAAAACGAGGTTACGGCGGACATCTGGATTTTATCAATTTTTATTAAATCGTTCTTATTTTTCAGTTTATATTCTGGTATATATAGGTTTTCAGGGTCTGTGAGTCTATTGGCATTGACCGTTTTTTTGTGCGAGTCAAGCCGAGGCTATAGCGGCCATCTTGATTTTATCATTGATTTTCGATTATTGGCATAACGTTTTGGAAACAGTTGTGTCACATCTGTGAACATTTTGAGTCACTGCATCAGCCGAGGGGGAGGGGTGTCTGAATGCTTGCACGGCATTTTCTATTTTTGAGCAGCGCAATAAGTGCCACCTTTTATTAAAACATGTTAAACATAAAATATGTAAAACATGAGAGCAAAATTTCAAAAAAGTTGACCCCGATTTTGTAAAATCTGAATAATTTTCACTCACTGGAAGTTGCGGATCGTGTCAGCGAGACACAACAAATGGGTGAAAATTCCAGTTAAATAACTGGGCGGTTAACCTTTAAACCCTCACGATGCAATAAAGAATGATTTTACATCCCTGAAAACAGACTCAATTTTATTACAACTGACGGTTTTAGAAAGAAAATTTCCATGAAACTGGATTACAATAAATGGTAATTTTTTTTAATTTTCAAACTACATCAAGTTATCTTCATCCACTACAAGTCGAGAATTGCGACAGCAATTCGCGGCTTGTAGTGAATGAAGATGACAATGGTAAATTCAGGCTTGAAAGGGTTGAAAGGGTAAATATGAAAGATGAGCCATCCTTGATACCCTTGAATGCACATGGTAAGCTGGTAAGTTATCCTATACAAGACCTTTTATTATAACTGTTATACCTCTATATACAGATATATCATGTATACATTGATCTATGGTGAATCATGAAAACTAAACAAACTAAAACATATGACCCAGCAAGCCAACGTTGTTTAATTGTTGGCCCGTCGTCTCGACGTTGGCCAATAATAAAACAGCGTTTGTTTATCTTAACGTGTTTGCTGAGTAACATACGTAGACTATATGTACACACACACACGTTAGCGTTACTGATTGATTCACGACCCTTTGTACCGTTGTATAAAAGATCACCATCAAGCAGAATACCTTGACCCAATGATGGCTTAATGATGGTCCAGCGTCTGTGGTGCTGGGCCAACATCACAGCAACATTTAGTGAATAATATCATATTTGCTCGGTTTGTGTTTTTAATTAAAGTGGGTGGGTCGCTATGATTCGCTGAGTAAATATTTAGGGCGCCCAATACAACTGCATACGTTGCGTAGCATGGTTAGCGTCCACAGGAGTGGGGTTCGCCGCAACGTGAATATTTTGGTTCAGTGATGCATAACGACGGACCCGGCTGTTTGTTTCTATTTTTCATTCATTTGAAACTGGAATTGCTAACGCAATTTCCAGCTTCAAATGACGAAAAATATCAAAACTGGACGCCTCTCAAAATGAAGTATTTTATGAATTGAGCAAACACTTTTAAAATTGAAGGACATTGTATATGGCTAATTGCTTGAAACTGTATGGCTAATTGCTTTAAACTGTATATCTACAGTTCTATCACCATGGTTACAATAACTTATACTCGTTTTGTTACAGGGAGACTGTCCGCTGGACTGAACCTCTTGCATGGCTGATCAAGACACTTGCAGAGCCCAGGCTGTTTGTCCTGTTTGTTCATTGATGGTTGGATTTCTCCTAGCAAGGAAGCCGAGGCCATAGACATTCATTCATGGACAAGGACCACAGACCACTGGATGATACAAGAGACAAAAACCGGGAAATATTTATGTGTTTTCCACATTTCTAATAACACTCATTTAATGATATTCATAGACAGATATTCATAGACCCATGTCTAGAACACTGAACAATACAACCAAGAAATTACTATGGAAAGTCCCTGATGCGATGCAATAGACCAACATACTTTGGATATTTCCACGTCATATTTTGACCTGTTCACAGTGACGGTGTGATTCTTGGAATAGTGACGAAGATTTGTAGTATCTTCTCCTTCTATGCTAGACCCCCCCCCCCCCTCCCCATACCAACACACCATACAATTAGCGAGAATACCTGAGGTGTACTGACGAGGGTAGCCACTCACCTGAGGTGTACTGCGGAGGGTACCTCCCTGGGGTACTCACTCACCTGAGGTTTACTGACAGTTACGAGGTACCCCCTGGGGTACTCACTCACCTGTGTCTACACGTCTGGTATATTATCCCGGTTTGACGTTTGCCCTCTTAACAGCATGGAATATTTACACAATCCGTACAGAATTATAGAATTAATAACATTGACCCGGACACCATACAATTAGTGAGGACACATCACTATGATGTAGTGAAGAGGACGGTCACAACCTCGTGATATATATTCCTCAGCCAGCTCTACATGTATCTAGACCTCTAGACCAAAGACATTGTTAAAAGGAAACTTTTCAACATGGTATATTTACCCAATGTGTTGATTGATATAATTAACGAATACACACCATTAATGGTGTGGTAGCGAGGGAAGCAATATATTTTGGATATTTCTCACATAGTTATTCCTGTGTCTACATTCGTGGCATGTTGTTTTGCATGGATATTTCCCCACTGTGATTAGGATTTCTACAAATGTGACTCTCAATTGTACAATGACTGAGGACGGTAGACTAAAGAGGGTAACATCAATTGATTTCTACAATTAATAATGAAGTCCCTTCATCATGGTGTATTAGGACGGTAGCGCCAACTGTTGGATATTCCTCACGTACCAGTGTCTACATTTCGTGGTGTGTTGTTGAGGTAACCCCTCTTGTCTATACCATGGCTGGAGCCACACCCACGGCCTTCACGTCGCAGTGATCAGGGCCGCATTTCTCCCCCTTGATGTTTCTGGCCGTGAGATCGCGCTTTCGTGAGGTGTGTATCTTTTGTTTCTCATACTCTTATATCAGTATATTACATACCATCACCTGTATCATGTGTATCAGACAGATATTTTATTGACAGAAATAAAAGTCATTACAGACTTATTTGTCATAGTAATAAGATGTATCCTTTAACCCTTTGAAGCCTGAATTTACCATTGTCTTCTTCATCCACTACAAGCCGCGAATTGCTGTCGCAATTCTCGACTCGTAGTGGATGAAGATGATTTGATGTAGTTTAAAAATTATTGAAAATCACCATGTATTGGCAAACCAGTTTCCTGAAAATTAGGTCTGTTTTCAGGGATGTAAAATGATGCTTTAATGCATCGTGAGGGCTTAAAGGGTTAAAGCGCTGGCATATTTTTATACAAACCATATATACCTCGTTTTATCAATTTGAAATCATCGTAAATGTCTTAGTTAGCTCTTTCCGATTCATTTGAATACATTTTATAACATGTATAAGTCTACGGCCAATATCAATATATTACGATCTCAGCACGGGGATCGACTTAGACGTCAGAATCTGACGTGCGTCAGATTCTGACGTCTAAATTCGATCCCCGTGCTGTAAGGAATAAAGTGTCGCATCCGTCACTTCTTTACAAAGTGTCAAATACGACCCTTTGAGACCAAGGAGACGTTATGTAGCAATATTATAGCTTTCTTCTCGATAGTTTGGCCGAGTGCAAGTGACAAATTCATAATATAATCTGATATTCACCACATAGTTTTAATTGCTTATAATTCATAGCAGCCCACCATTAATGCCATGACGTGCGTTCCACGTCAGTATTTTTGGCCAAATAAGCTTTCGTCATGGCGCCGTGTCCGTCTTCCGTTCGTCTTCAGTCCGTCCGTCGTCCGTCCACAGTTCGCGAAAACTGTTATTTCTCCAAGAGTCTTTAGTAGATTTCATTCAAACTTGCTTACAATGTTCACCAGGTAGGGGTGTATATAGTGTTGTCCAGGTGGAGCAACCTGTCATATTGTAGATTTCATGGTCGTTTCCAGTTTTCAAATGGTATTTTGCGCCAAACGCTTATTTCTCTGTCCGTCCGCCCGTCCGTCGTCCGACCGTCATGAAAACGTTATTTTCTCCTCGAGTCTGCAGTTGATTTCATGTGTACACAATATTTACCAGGTATGGATCCATGTATGTATATAATATAGGGTGTGCTCCAGGTGACACCTGTCATATTTGTCATATTTCAAAGCCTGTAAATGTCACACCTAGCCGTGTCGTCTTTTTCAAAGCCGTGGATAGAAGTATTTGCTTTACCCGTAAAATCCAACATAGCGGTGATTGAAAGCAATCTCGATCCCAAGTTCCGAAAAATGTCCATAACTTCTTAATGACTGTGCGACCTGTGAGCTGGTAAGCGGAGCCTGCGTGTGTGTTACTGAAATGTTACTGATTCTAAGAAAACTATTGTCGACCTGATTATTCGAGGGCAAGTTTTAGATATGACCGTCCAAAGACATGACCCAAGATTATGTACGTAGTCATACCTGTTCATGAAAATGTCATAATCGCGGCCGTTTCAGGATTTCATATTAGACTATTGTAATATATTGTCTGAATTCAACTTCAAATCCACCTCAATCCGGTGCTGGTGTCAGCACGCCCCAGACCCCTGCCCAGACAATGTCATGTAGAAGTGTAAAAAGTTCAAAGTCCAATATACACATGATATACCCGACAAGGCTAAGCTACAGTATCATTGACACTTTCATTTTATGCCGCTTTATAGGCTCCATAACCATGGTAACTTAGAAATAACCTCAAATTTACATTTTTTTGTTGTGCTATTAATATCGGAAAATTTGGTAAAAGTAATCTTTTTCGAAAACAATTTGTTAAATATAAGCAGATAATATCTTTACTATAGGTCTAGAATATTCCCTATGTTATACATGTTAACTGTCCTCTTCAAACCTGAATTTACCATTGGTATTTTCGTCCACTAAAACAAGTTCGCTAGTTGTAGTGACTTATACATGTTGTAATGGGTGGAAAATTGAAGAAAAAGTTTAGTTATTATTAAATAAGTTCCAAGAACATTTTTGTTTTATAACCCCTAGGTGTATGAAATGAAGTCATACTACGGAGATGCTAAACTATGCTTTGATGCATCGTGAGGGCTTAAAGGGTTAACCCCTTACATACCACTGCCTACCAATACAGTGGCTATAACTGGACATTAACCCTTTCAATTCTGAATTTACCATTGTCATCATCATCCACTACAAGCCGCGAATTGCTGTCGCAATTCTCGACTTGTAGTGGATGAAAATAAATAATAATATAAAGCATTTGATATAGCGAGTTGAAGTGGTTTAAAAATTGAAGAAAATTGCTATGTATTGGTAAACATGGTTAACCAGTTTGATGGAAATTTTCGTTCTAAAACCCTTAGTTGTAGAAAAATTAAGTCTGTTTTCAGGGATGTAAAATGATGCTTTAATGCATCGTGACGGCTTAAGGCTTAAAGGGTTGACCCCCCTACCTACAACTGCTTAATACCAATACAGTGTCTATAATTGTATGCTAACCCTTTAAAACCTAAGTTATTTTATTTAAATGGTCATCCACTTGAAGTTAACCTCAAGTGGATGAGAATTACTCTTATTTATTTAATTTTAGGTCTAATATTTGCAACTCATGCATACTTAAACACTCCTTCAGTTCTCAATAACCATGATAACAGTGGCTAATAGAGCGAATTAAAACGACTATGGTCAAGCTGAGCGATTAAGCCCTTTAACTCTTTAAGTGCTTCATTACTACTTAACATTTTCCGTTCATTTGAAGTTGGCATTGCTCACGCAATTGCCAACTTCAAATGAAAGGAAAATACCTCCTCACTTAAAAATTAAACCTGCTAAATTTCACAATGGGGGCTTTACTCAAGATTTATACATGCATATTTGTTCAATTTCTGTCAAATTTTAGTTGTGGAAAAACAGTATGAATGCGCTTAAAAGCGTCGCCCGCACTCAAAGGGTTAAACCCTCACGAAGTACTAAACATAATTTTGCATCTTGGCAGAATGACTTAATTCCCTTCACCTAGGGGTTTTAAAACGATAATTTTCATGGAACTGTTTTAATAATGAAAATGACCTTTTATTAACCATGTTAACCGCTCACTTCAAGTCATGTTCATCCACTAGAAGTCGAGAAGTGCGACAGCAATTCGCGGCATGTAGTGGATGAGGAATGGTGACTACAGGCTTGAAAGGGTCAATGTTGCGACGCGGTCAGAGCTGCATGGGCTGTTGTCAGGTTGTTTATGATTACACCAAATCACATGGCTGGGAGACCATCGCTAAGATTAAAATCACCGCTTTCGCGAGGGCCACGTAGAACATGTAGAACTGCTGACGCAGACAAATCTTTCTATCATGAGGTTAGAATTTCGGTTGCAAATCAACAATGTGCAGTGATGGAGTTGGAATTAGTATAAAATTATATGTGATGTAAAAATAAATGGTCAACAGTCCTTGTTGTATGATGGTGGTTGATATCTCTATTGGTCTAAATCGCCGTTAGACATGTTAGAGTCTTATCTGTCTTCCGTTTCTCCGACGTATTCGCTCCGATATTAACACTTTGAAGTCCAGCGAGTCATCCCTATTTAACATGTTTAATGTTAATCCAATAAATTAACGTTATTTTATTATTAATAATTATTTTGTTAGATTCTAAACTGACGTTTGTGATTTATCCAATTACCAGTTTAAACCCGGGTCGCAACTTTACATGGTGGAGAACCTTTTAGGTTCTCTGCCCTCACGTGCAAAGTGGTAATGTGGGAGTGCGTATAACATGTATAAGTCAGCTAACTACATAACAAGAGCTTTATATACATAAAGCTCTTACTTATAAGCTGTAAATAATCTTACCATGATAGAGAACAGGATATGTTTTTATCCTCCTCTAGCGTGCTACGGGTTATTGAATCTTAGAGATATCAATCCTCAACACCACTTACCAGCTGGATTAATGACAATAATTATGCTACCTCTGATGGATTAAGAGAACATTCAACAAGAACAGCGGACTTGATTAAGCTACATTGATTCTCCTGTAATTGATGAGTACTAATCATGCTGATGGCTGAGGATGTGGATGATGTGTAGTTAGATGATTTGGAACTTATCTACACTATGAGATGGCTAAACGACGAGTCTGACCGAGACGGCGGGGGTGGGGTACGACGAATCTGACCGAGACGGCGGGGGTGGGGTACGCATGACTGCTGCAATCACGTGATATGGTGAATAATTAGTCAAGTCGAACTAAGACTTTGTTGTATGAACGTTTCCTGACGGATTACAAATTCAATAATTGGCATATTGTGTTATGGAGAGCGTGTGGAATGACCACACTTGAACTAATAAGTTATGCCAATGTCGCAGTATCTACGTGGTTAAAGACATTAATAATGGTCAACCTGGCGTACCATAAACATTCTCTCGCAAGTTTATAATATCAAGCTCAGATCAACAACAACAACAACAAAAAGTAGATGCTGACGGGAAGTATTGTGTTGAAACAAAAAAAAACTTAGCCACAAATTGACAAACGTTCCTGGTGAGAATGTGTCAGGTCATTACCGTAGGCCTAACACATTGAACAATACAATTAGCGGACTGTCTTGGTGGTCGGAGTTGATGTCTCATCATCAATAGCAGCAGCAGCAACTTTATCTAGAGCAGCAGCAGTAGCAACAACAGCAGTGACAACAACAGCAGCATCTGCAATATCATTCACTCTCTCAGTCTCAGTCTTATCTTTACAACTGTGACCTCAAATCAGATATGAGGTCAAGCGCACTGGTAAACAAACACATTATTGTTTACAACTCTTACTCTACACTAGCTGGGATCAGAGATATACCTAGACACGAACTGTTAATTCAACCTCAGCAAGAGACATTTTATTGACATTAGTTCGCGTCCTTGATCATTATCACGTCATTTGAGTCAAAATATTTGACAAAGTTAGTTAATTTGTGTTTACTTGGATTACATCATCATTTGGATACAAAACAGTATTGTCGCCAAGACACTTCAACAAAAATGTAATTAGCAAGGTGAGAATTTTAGTGTGATTTCATTAATTTTGATATTATACTCTACTGCTACTTTCAAATAATGTTTCTGCAACATAAGTTAATAACAGTCTACCAGCAATATGATTGTATTTAATGTTGTATTTTTATGATTACGATTACATTAGTCATGTTCATACAAGCATAATGTATCTTCAGTTAGTTACTACGTTCTTACATCCTGAAACACGGATGTAGTTTTAAACCTCGGAGGATAGGGGTTTGAGTTGACAATTCTTGTCAGAATTGACTAGTTAGACAGTTAGTTATGTACTACGTTCTTACATCCTGAAACACGGATGTAGTTTTAAACCTCGGAGGATAGGGGTTTGAGTTGACAATTCTTGTCAGAATTGACTAGTTAGACAGTTAGTTATGTACTACGTTCTTACATCCTGAAACACGGATGTAGTTTTAAACCTCGGAGGATAGGGGCTTGGGTTGACAATTATCGTCAGAATTGGGTCAGTTAGACAGTTAGTTACTACGTTTTTACATCCTGAAACACGGACGTAGTATAAATCACAGATTTAGTGGTTTGGGTTGACATTATTCTCGTCATAAATGGGTAACGTTCGGTTATTGTTCTATTACTATTATTATATTGTATTATGTTTGCGTGTCATTCTTATACGTCACGAAGTAAACGTGTGATTATTAACATATTAATGACGGGTTATTAATGAATACCTCAGGGTTGGATTCTGGAAGAATCAGAAGTGCACGTGTACTACATATTGTGTATTTTAATGTGTATTTTGAAATGTTTAAATATTATTTATATACATGCTAGAACAAGCTGACACTCTGAGATAACATGTTCTACCGTTTACTTAACGTGCAGCAGTTTATTAATTACACTAGGTTATTAACCGCTGCTCCTGGGGGATAGAGGGTTTATTTCATTGTTGCTAGACACAATTAAACATCGAGTCAACAGATCAGTTATCATTTCATTGATCATGAAATTACTGAATTTGTAGTGTTGATACTATCTTAGTGTTACATTCTAATATATGCAAATTGGCTTCCCAGATAAGTTGGTATGTTAATCTTCTGTAAAAAGCTATAAGATTCTGTATTATATGTGAACTATTGTTTTGCCACTTGTAGTTTAATGATTGGATAACTGTCGAACATATTATATATTGCTAGTAAATGGTCAGTCATCACAAGGAGAGTTTGTGTATATAATGTAGTGGATATATGTCATGTTATCTTATGTTCAAGTTCTACTGAAGTTATATCATTCATAGCAAGTCAATGATTATATTCGAACTGTATACCAGAGAGATGTAATTAGCGCGCATTACACCTCTCGTGTATATCAGTATTGTACAACAGTTGTTAATCATGTTAATAGTTTATTGATAGCTAAGACTTTTCATAGTGTACATGAAGTCATTGATGCTAGTAGATACTCCACCCACGTGATTATCTCTTTGGCACAGTCGTGGAGTTAGTTGAGTGTAATATAACTAATTAAATGAGAAGAGTGCAATCTCAGGAAATCATATATTTTTTAATTTGAAAATTAATAGTTTGTTAAATATTTCTATTGGATTTTTTTTTTTTAAGCGGGGGGGGATATAAAATACATGATTTCCCTGTATTGCAAATGACTGAGAAAAGCTTATTCCCATTCATTCGCCAGCGTCACCTAGTATTTATTATGTCTACTAGCTCTGGAGATAGCAATTCACCTTATCTTGGGGTTTAACACTATGTTCCCTGGAGTAATAACGGTACATAAGAAACTATTTATCCAATCACCAGTTTAAACCCGGGTCGCAACTTTACAATGGTTCAACACCTCTTATAAACCTATTGCTGTGACATGGACCAAAACCTCTTATAAACCTATTGCTGTGACATGATCCTAAACCTCTTATAAACAGATTTCTGTCGCATGGTCCAAATCTTCTTATAAACCTATTGTTGTCGCATGGCCCAAAACTTCTGATAAAAACTATTGCTGTGGCATAGTCCAAAACCTCTTATAAACAGATTGCTGTCGCATGGTCCAAAACCTCCTATTAACATATTGCTGTCGCATGGTCAAGAACCTCTTACAAACCTATTGTTGTCGCATGGTCCAAAGCCTCTTATAAACCTACTGTTGTCGTATGGTCCAAAATCTCTTATAAACATATTGCTGTCACATGGCCCAAAACCTCTTATAAAAACTATTGCTGGGGCATAGTCAAAAACCTCTTATAAACATATTGTTGTCGCATGGTCCAAAACCTCTTATAACCATATTGCTGTCGCATAGTCAAAAACCTCTTATAAACCTATTGTTGTCGCATGGTCCAAAAGCTCTTATAAAGATATTGCTGTCGCATGGTCTAAAACCTCTTATGAATCTATTGTTGTTGCATAGTCCAAAACCTCTTATAACCATATTGCTGTCGATTGGTCCAAAACCTCTTATAAACATATCGCTGTGACATGGCCCAAAACCACTTATAAAAACTATTGCTGGGGCATAGTCAAAGACCTCTTATAAACATATTGTTGTCGCATGGTCCAAAACCTCTTTAACCATATTGCTGTCGCATGGTCCAAAACCTCTTATAAACCTATTGCTGTCGTATGGCCCAAAACCTCTTATAAACTTATTGCTGTCGCTTGGTCCTAAACCTCTTATAAACCTATTGCTGTCACATTGTCCAAACCTCTCTGTGTAGGGCAGACACGCGCTGTTAATTCAGGATTTCCTGACAATAATATTGATAGCGTTATTCTAAGGCGATCAATATCATGGCAGTGATGGCATGATTGTGACGGCATGCGGCATTAAGCAATGGTAAGAACAGCCAGCAGGCGTGCTGTACTACTAGTTGCTTCACGGAGACAATTCTCTTGTTCATACTGTTATTTTATAGCCTTTCTGTTGCTGAAGTATTGCTCATATTTTCCGTAATTTAACGCAATTCCAGTTTTAAATGACGAAAAATGACTATTTATGAAAAATATAATACATCTGCAACATTGAAATATTTGATTAGCCTTTAGCATGTTTAGACATCTTAGAGCACTGACCTATTCAACATAAATTTTCAGTCACTTGAAGTTGTCTCTCGCTAGCGCGATCCACAACTTCAAGTGACTGAAAATTTGTGTTATTTGTGAAATTCAAGTCCCATTAAATATCAGTGTTTCAAGATTGAAAGCATATTTATTTTTTACCAACTGCATGATTATCAGGGGTTGTGCAGGTGCTAATAAAAACACAGAATGTCTACTAACTGTAGTCGACATCACTGTTCTAAGGATTAACTGACCATCTATCACAGGCTAATTTTAGAATTTCAACGTTTGGCATTTTTTTGGTCCGGAAACTGTCGTTGCGTTCTCGTTGAACGAAAGTGAATGAAAATTGTATTGCATCTTTAGCTTTTAACATGTTTAACAGTTTAATGAGTTACTTTGACTACCACTCACCAGGCTAACACCCACCCATTTCTCTCCACTAACCATGCTAACCAGGCTAACACCCGCCCATTTCTCTCCACTAACCATGCTAACCAGGCTAACACCCACCCATTTCTCTCCACTAACCATGCTAACCAGGCTAACACCCGCCCATTTCTCTCCACTAACCATGCTAACCAGGCTAACACCCACCCATTTCTCTCCACTAACCATGCTAACCAGGCTAACACCCGCCCATTTCTCTCCACTAACCATGCTAACCAGGCTAACACCCACCCATTTCTCTCCACTAACCATGCTAACCAGGCTAACACCCGCCCATTTCTCTCCACTAACCATGCTAACCAGGCTAACACCCGCCCATTTCTCTCCACTAACCATGCTAACCAGGCTAACACCCGCCCATTTCTCTCCACTAACCATGCTGACCAGGCTAACACCCGCCCATTTCTCTCCACTAACCATGCTAACCAAGCTAACACCCGCCCATTTCTCTCCACTAACCAGGCTAACCAGGCTAACACCCGTGCATCTCTGTATAGGACAAAGCCCGAGGAACTCTACATTCTTAGCTGTGGATTTCCACAGCTAAGAATGAAGAGCTCTGAGGGTTTTAACTGACTTAAAACACGCCCGACCAGAATTAGGATCCCTTATAATCAAGAGCTCGGTCACACCTTACTGATTATAGTAGCATAGGCCTACCATGATAATTGGTATGTACTAGGTCAACAATAACTCTCCATTCCCGGCTCAGAATGTAGTGGTCGGACAAAGAAAATAATGTAGTCTGGTAGTGGTGTGTTGTAACTCTTACTGGCACTCGCCTCAGACATGAGGTGCAGTCACAGTCTCAATTGGAATACAAAATACGATTTTATATTTACCACAAAAGAAAGCATACCCCTTGAATGTTCCAGGCTGATACAAAACCTGACTATACCTGTATACCACGTGTACCACCATATACTGATGTAACAGTAACCATTGTAACGTATTATTACATAATTATGTAAAGCATCATCATTATAATGACTGTGTCAAAGAAATTCAACCCAATATTGATCTAGCTTTTACAACACTGAAACATGCTCGTAGCAACCTTGGAGACCAAGGTTAAGTGGTTTTTCAATTTGAAGTCATCATAAAGTCTTAGTTAGCTCTTTCCGCTTCATTTGAATACCTATGTTATGGGTCTACTGCCATTATAAATAGTTTACTCTTTTTAGTGCGTGGATCGACTTCATATGTCAAAATTTGACGTCTATAGACGGTCCCCGCGCTGAAAGGGTTTTTGTAATGTCACAGTCCAATATTAACCGGAATTTAACATTGTCAACTTCATCCACTACAAGCCCGACTTGTAGTGGATGAAGTTGATTTGAGGCGGGTGAAAAATTGAAGAAAATTGCTACGTATTGGTAAACCAGTTTAATGGAAATTGTTATTCTAAAACACTTAGTTGTAGGAAAATTAAGTCTGTTTTCTGGGAAGTAAAATGATGCTTTAATGTATCGTGAAGGCTTAAAGGGTTAAAAGGATCAAAACCGCATAGCTGCCTGATGATACAGGGTGTGAATAATCTGATAATCAATCATAGTATCAACCATTCTGCTTCTGAATTGTTGGTTTCTATGTTTCATCCATTTGAAGCAAGCTGATGCAATGTCCAGCTTCAAATGACGAAAATATGCATTTCAAATATTAATTTTTTTTATTAACTAAGCATCTACCACAAAAAGCATCTACCAAAAATATTTTATAAAATTTAATGATATTTCTATTGATCTACTATATGGTTGAAACCGTTTATATAGGCCTACGGCTCCAGAAGCACAAGGGTTAATGTAAACCGTATATATAGGCCTACGGCTCCAGCAGCACAAGGGTTAATGTAAACCGTATATATACGGCTCCAGCAGCACAAGGGTTAATGTAAACCGTATATATAGGCCTACGGCTCCAGCAGCACAAGGGTTAATGTAAACCGTATATATACGGCTCCAGCAGCACAAGGGTTAATGTAAACCGTATATATACGGTTCTAGCAGCACAAGGGTTAATGTAAACCGTATATAGTGACTAGTACCTAGGGTTCCAGCAGCACAAGGGTTAACGTTTCCCTGATGACATCGCAAGGCTCTGACACAGTGACCTCCATTTTTAAATGTAATAGTTCCAATACGATCACAAGTTTACGCCTGCTGAAAATGTCCTAGTTTTCATAGGCACTTGAAATATTCGTCTTAATTTCATGGCATTCAAGTTTTTTGTTAATCAGCGCGCGTGTCGTTTTTACACAGCTGGCTGTGTAAACAAAATGGAGGTCAGTGTGACTGGGCCTCGCGCAGTAAATGAGTTAGGCGGCCCAGTCATACCGGGTAGGTTAACGTCGGCTGCTGCTGGGGACTTCACTATGATCTGATGATCCCTTCCTGTTTTGCATCTGAGTGACCTTGATCATGTTGATGCCCATATCGCCACACAGGCACTGCCGGGTGACACCGTTAGAATACCACTATACCAGTGACCACTACCAGTCACTACTAGTCCAGCGACAACGAGATGAGCAGTCTAAACCATTGGTAGTAGCCTATAATACTAGAGTCTATAGACGACAGAATCTGACGTCTGCAGACGTTGAAAGGGCCAAATATTTATATTTTCCGTAGACCCATAACCACATAACATGTGTATTCAAAATTTCAAATCAAGCGGAAAGATCTAGCTACATACAATAACTATATAAACATGATAAAGTTCTAGATAATATACTGATATAAGACACCCGTGAGGATTTCCAATTGACAAAAAACATCTGGTCTCTTGCTTTAACATGTTTAAAGGGACATGCCCACGCTAAAATCGTCAAAAAATCGGTGATTTTATTTTGGCTTCTTAATATGACCATATGATGGAAACATGTTCATAGACTAGAACTGCAATTTTTTTAAAATTTTTGTGCTGCGCATTTATCAGTTAGGCTAGATATAGAGACGAAATTCCTGATTTCTAATTATTGACAACCATCTCAAAAATTAGAAATACGTGAATTTCGTCTCTATATCTAGTCTAACTGGTGAATGCGCAGCAGAAAAATTAAAAACTTTTGCAGTTCTAGTCTATGAACATGTTTACATCATATGGTCATATTAAGAAGCCAAAATAAAATCACCGACTTTTTAATGATTTTAGCCTGGGCATGTCCCTTTAAGGGTTTACTGCTTTCGAATATTCAGGTTAATGGTGGTTCGGCGTCAGAATCTGACGTCTGTAGACGTCAGATTCTGACGACTAATGTCTATCCCCGCGCTGTAAGAGTAAACATATTTCTAATGGTACAGACCCATTACATATGTATTCAACTGCATCAGAAGGAGCTGAGTAAGTCACTCATGATGATTTCAAATTGAAAAATCCCTTTAGTCTCCATGGTTTAAACAGAAGTAATTCAGCGTTTTAAAGGGTTAAGCCAACTCTGGGCCAATGTCACGTATACTCTGTGATGGCATTATAACTTATTGAAATGTAGTGATATGTGGCCAGGCCTTGTATCATGTGATAGGTACAAGCCTAGATTGGTTTGTTGTTGATCCAACGTCGAAATCAAGCCAATAGGCCTATGTGGTCATCGTCACGTAATAAGGAAAAGGTTTATATACCTTTAGGAATGTCTCACCAAACACGATACATTCACCCAATGTTTAGTCAATGTTGGCCACCGTCTACAATGCTGGCCCAACATTTGACTCAACATTGGGTCAATGTATCGTGTTTGGTTAGGATCGCATTATATTATCAGAATGATGTTATCATAAATGCATAAGTGTCATATATGCATTTCTCACACTCTGTGCGGTGGTTTTCGTATTTCGGTATCAGCCCTTATCACACTCTGTGTGGTGGTTTTCACGATGAAATATACATCGTTATAAGTCCATATCGCACTATAGCTGTTATTTGAACTGCAATCTCTTTTATATCATGTATGACTAGATCGTGCGAGAAAATACAAACGTTGTGCATTTTTCGTGCGATATAAGAAAGTACAGCATTCGTCCAATGAACAAGGTGTTCGCCTGAAGGCTCACACCATATTCATTGGACGACTGCTGTTTTTACACTTTATTCATTGGGCGAATGTTTTATTTTCCCATATCGCACTTAAATGAACACTGTATATCTTCTAATGTCGTACATTGGTGTGTCAAACTGATATGAATCTAGGCCATATATATAGACCCACCTTAGCATTCGCTGGGATAGATGATTATCAAGAATATATAACCAACTTATATATTCTTGATGATATAGTCAACCAGGTCCATACTAGATTACGATATGCAAACAGTGTTCATTTTAGTGCGTATTGGAAAATACAGCACTCGTCCAAGGAATAAGGTGTTAAGGCGAACACCTTATTCCTTGGACATGTGCTGTATTTTTCCATACCGCACGAAAATGAACACCGTTTGTATTTTCTCACACGATTGTCGAAAATTTTCAACGGCGCAAATAAGTGTGAAGTTAACCGACATGACAAGCGACCATAAGACCCGACGCTCACCTGCTATACAGCATGCATGCATGTTACTGATTTAAAAAAACTTATTTTCGACTAGATTATTCAGCGATATATTCAGATATGACAGTCCAAAGAAATGTCCCACGATTTTGTACGCGGTCAACCTGTGGCTGAAACCTGGGGCTAGTATTAGCTGTGGCCTCATCATACTCCTCACAATTGATACAGGATATTGCCCCGTCATGATTTCCTGAACCTGATGTTCGGCAGGATATTATTACACGATACATTCACCCAATGCTGGGTTAATGTTGGCCCGCCGTCTGCGACGTCGACCCAACATTAACCCCGCATTGGTTCAATGTATCGTGTTTGCTGGGTATCCAACCCATTTGTATGTCATTGTATATCATGATTATTACTGGCTGACTTGATTCATATTGATATTTTGTATCCTTGGCTGGGGCCCTAGGGTAGTGGTTAGCACCGCTGCCTTTCACGCCAGAGTTTGGTGTTCGGTTCCCGGTCTCGGCGGTTTGAAAGAAACAAAAAATGTTTCTTCCCCATCCACGTGTGAATGTCAGTATTGCGGGGAGCCTCCGTGACTGAGAGGTAGCGTGCTCGGCCTCAGACCGCCAGGGCTCGAATTTCGAATCCTGTGTCTGGAGGACAGTGTCATCTCAATCATCTCACCACCCTCAGGGGGTTCTCCTGGCCCAGTTTAGCCTATATGTGCACAAAGGTGGTCTAAAGCCCGATTCATTTCATTTTTTATTTTGTATCCTATTGGTTGTTCATGACAGCAGTCAATAGAAATGTTAAAGCCATCAGGTGTTCACACAGGTCAATTTTGAAAATTGTGCTATGTTAACAATCTGAAGTTTTATTTTGAAATAATTGTAATAAGACAAGAAAACTGGATCACCCAACAAGTCGTACTAACGCAATTTCCAGCTTAAAATGACAAAAAATCTGTATCCTTTTTGAAAAGATATATCTTCTACATTAAGTTTAGACTACACTGCCCACCCTAGACACTGCTACTTCGCATGTTAAAATGTGCGGATGGTTGACGTCATATGTCCCCCCCCCCCGCTCTCAATTTCAAGTATTGTAGTAAGCTTGTGATTGGTCGGCTGTCTTGCTAAAAGTACCCTGATCGGCTAGCGAGAATATTATGGTGGGGGAGGGGTGGGTGTAGACGACACCTGTGTGGAGCCCAGCAAACGCGAGGATTTGACCCAATGCTGTTTCACTATTGGCCCACCGCCAACGGCGCTGGTCCAACATTGGGTCAAGTTTTCGTGTTTGCTGGGAGAGCTGTCGGCATTATGATACACGCGTGCCGTCTGTGTCTGGTTGGAACAGGCTGCACAGTGCTCTGTGTAAGTTTTGACTAACTCAGCATCTATTCTATCACAAACTATATTATCCATTTCAGTGACACATTGTATGGCTTAAACATGTTAAACATGGTAAAATCTATTTGAAAACGTATATATTACGGGTCTAGCATGACACTACTCTAGTAGGTTACACATAAGAGCTGACTGGGTCTGTATAGTATATTAATTAATAGATTAAACGGTGATTAATTAAGTGTGATTTATAATAATCTAATGTATACGTAGACCCATAACATAGGTATTCGAATGAATCAGAAAGAGCTAACTAAGACATTTATGATGATTTCAAATAGAAAAAACCCATCCGATTTCCATGGTTTATACAATAATAATTCATATTATTTTCGAATGAATCAGAAAGATCTAACTAAGACATTTATGATGATTTTAAATAGAAAAAACCCCCTCATTTTCATGGGTTATACACAAATAATTCATAACATTTTCGAATGAATCAGAAAGAGCTAACTAACTTTTTTTTAGGAACAAAAATTGCGGCGCCCATGTCTGCCATTTTATTTGATCAAACACTTGGTCACAACTTTAATGGCCGCTCCTTTTTAAGTTGAAGTCGGGGCCGTCTGAAAAATACAGCAGTGATACACAGCTCTGAGCAAAAAGCAACTTGACTAGTCCAAATGGCGGGATCGGATTGATTGATATATCGTCGGAAGGCCCGGGCAGCCTGCATGCGGGGCTAGCTAAACCAAACAAGCAGGGCGACATGACAAATATGTCCACTCGTCCGGGATTTTTATGAGATCGCCAGCAGGATGACTAGCTGGTGCATTAACACTCGTCCTGTCTATATTTTGGTTGCCAAGGGCGAGCGGGCGAACGTTAAATTCCACCCCTGTACGGCCATTAAAAATATTTTTAATCTTACAGTGCGGGGATCGACGTTAGTCGTCAGAATCTGACGTGTAGACGTCAGATTCTGAATACTAAAGTCGATCCCCGCACTGTAAGAATTAATGTAGATTAATAATCTACAGTCTTTTAATGTGTGATCCATCACCCCTTATATGGTATGAATAATTATGTCCTTATATGGGGTGATTGGCTATCATGTGACCCTCTCAGAGAGTCACATGATAGCCAATCACCCCATATAAGGAAACACTTGTGCCCCGTCTTGTGGCAACTTTGATTTATTTGTCACAAAATTATTCATACTATATAAGGAGTGATATATCACCTTTAACTCATCATCACATGTAGACATTTAACCCTTTGGGCCCCGTGTAACATTAGATAGCATAAACATTACCCCTTTAGGCCCCGTGTCACCTGCTCATCACATATACATAATGGAAAAATATAACCCTTTAGACCCCCTGTCACCTGCTCATGACTTATACATATTATAAACATTTAACCCTTTAGACCCCGTGTCACCAGCTGTCATGACTTATACACAATTTAAACATTTAACCCTCTAGACCCCGTGTCACCTGCTCATGACTTATACACATTATAAACATTTAACCCTCTAGACCCCGTGTCACCTGCTCATGACTTATACACATTATAAACATTTAACCCTCTAGACCCCGTGTCACCTGCTCATGACTTATACACATTATAAACATTTAACCCTCTAGACCCCGTGTCACCTGCTCATGACATATAGTCTTGTTATTATAAACATTTAACAATTTATCTATTTTACAAACTCGTCACTGATATTGATAAAATATGTGCATGATGGGCTTTTCTCGAAAATGGCAGCGAATTTAGGAAACACGCGGAAATGTTATTATAATAGCGCCACCTATCATCGAAATTGATAATTCGCGAATTTTGGCCATTGTGTAGCCTACAGTCCCAAAATCACAATTTCGCGAAAATCTAAACACGCGAAAATTACCCGATCTACAGTAGTTCATTTTGGATTTTGGATTTTTTTTTTCATAAATACCATTATTTTACGTCATTTCAGGCAGCAAAGATTGTGCCACTAATTTCAGCTTAATTTTCGAGACCTCGGAGCAAGAAATGCAGCAGCATATGTATACTGCCAGCTGCTCTGTGTACAGCATATGACGTACTCTCACTTACTCACTAACTCACTCACTCACTCACTCACTCACTCACTCACTCACTCACTCACTCACTCACTCACTCACTCACTCACTCACTCACTCACTCACTCACTCACCCTCACTCACTCACTCACTCACTCACTCACTCACTCACTCACTCACTCACTCACTCACTCACTCACTCACTCACTCACACTCGCTCGCTCACTCACTCACTCACTCACTCACTCACTCACTCACTTACTCACTCACTCACTCACTCACTCACTCACTCACTCACTCACTCACTCACTCACTCTCACTCACTCACTCGCTCGCTCACTCACTCACTCACACTCGCTCGCTCACTCACTCACTCACTCACTCACTCACTCACTCACTCACTCACTCACTCACTCACTCACTCACTCACTCACCCTCACTCACTCACTCACTCACTCACTCACTCACTCACTCACTCACTCACTCACTCACTCACTCACTCACTCACTCACTCACTCACTCACTCACTCACTCACTCACTCACACTCGCTCACTCACTCACTCAATCACTCACTCACTCACTCACTCACTCACTCACTCACTCACTCACTCACCCTCACTCACTCACTCACTCACTCACTCACTCACTCACTCACTCACTCACTCACTCACTCACTCACTCACTCACTCACTCACTCACTCACTCACTCACTCACTCACTCACTCACTCACCCTCACTCACTCACTCACTCACTCACTCACTCACTCACTCACTCACTCACTCACTCACCCTCACTCACTCACTCACTCACTCACTCACTCACTCACTCACTCACTCACTCACTCACTCACTCAATCACTCACTCACTCACTCACTCACTCACTCACTCACTCACTCACTCACTCACTCACTCACTCACTCACTCAATCACTCACTCACTCACTCACTCACTCACTCACTCACTCACTCACTCACTCACTCACCCACTCGCTGTATATGTGCACAGTATGAATGTGGTGAACCATGTTACACCGAGGGCACATAGTTCAACTGACCAAATCAATATTATGCCATAATTGATTGATGTGTGTGAGATTAGCTTGTGTGTTTGTTTGATCAGAGAGTTTACACTCAACAGCCATAGACATGATAGATAACATGTGACAGTGATGAGTAATTGTGTATAAACCAGATAATTAGAATTGTTAAGGTCTATGGTATAAACCGTGGGGACCATTCATTCACGCATTCATTCATTTATGCATACAATTATTCATTCATTTATTCATTCATTCATTCATTCATTCATTCAATCATTCATTCATTCATTCATTCATTCATTCATTCATTCATTCATTTATTCATTCATTCATTCATTCATTCATTCATTCATTCAATCATTCATTCATTCATTCATTCATTCATTCATTCATTCATTCATTTATGCATTCATTCATTCATTCATTTATGCATTCATTCATCCATGCATTCATTTCAGGAGTTTAAAAAACAAGTCAATCGTTCTCTCATTCATTTATTCATTAATTTCTCCATTCTTTTATTCATTTTAACATCCCATTTCAAAATGTTTACGAATGTTGGAAATATAACAAAGTATGTCATTGTTTTATGGGAATCAAGAAGTGGTAGAAACTAGAAATTACGAAAAAGGAAATGAAATGATTCATAATCATGATAATAACAAAGAACAGAAATTTATTGTGTTGGCAGAATCCAATCATCCCACGTAAAATGACTTCTAAACACTTACACAAAACTGACAAAACGTGTTGTTATCGATTGTTCTCAGGACGTGGAGACACCTATAATAACCATGATAACCAAACGTGTAAACATGTCAAATTTAACCATTGGACTTCCACGTGCGTATTGATGCGTTTAGTCAAGTTTCAACCACATTAACATGATTAACCAGTTAGGCCCCCATAGTGCATCAATACATCTTGCTACATCCCTGAGAACAGATTTGATTTTCCTACAACTGAGGGTTTTAGAACAACAATTTCCGTGAAACTCATTGACCAATACATGGCAATTTACTTAAATTATTCACTCACTTCAAATAATTTTCATCCACTACAAGGCATGAACTGCGACAGCAATTCGCGGTCAATCACCCCTGCAATTGATCAATTATATGCTCAGTTTATACGGTTAACAATAATAATTGAATAGTAAAAATTCGTTATTTTTTCAAAAATAGATGTATATATTTTGTTTCGTCATTTGAAGCTGGAAATTTCGTCAGTAATTCCAGCTTCATATGACGACCAAATACAACATGTAGCACGTTGGTCCAACAATAAAACATGTTGGCCAGCATTAAAACGCCCATATTTTGGCTGCAGTCTGAGTGTTTTGCTGGGTGTATGCTATATTTCCGTGGAGACTGACAGGTTGACTACAACACACGTCGTTTTTCACATTGTTTTTTCATATTGTTTATATGGTGTCTGTTTTGAGCTCAGATGACAAGCATGTTGACGAACGGTGTAACATGTGGTGACCTGGGCGGAAATTGGAGCAGTGGGATGACTAATATATACCTAAGACGCATTATATGAATACCTTTTTTAATTTTTATCTCAGAACTGCACATAAAATTGAGAGTGTTGTTACCACGGAGCAGCCTTAGCTGGTATGATTAAAGAGACCCCTTGGGATGACATCAATTTTCGTTTTTAGTTTTGTAATGAAGTAGTGTATCCCCCAGATCATATTTATTTTTTTTCAAAGTTTTTAGATTTTTACAAATATTTTTTATCAATATTTCTATGAAACCGCTTAAAACCCAAACAAACTCTTTGTATACATAAACACTTGCTGAAGGATGATTGAATGTTCCTACAGCATTGGGCCACATGTTGATGCCGTAGGCCCAGCGTTGGGCAGACAATCAGTGTTGCCGTGTATCCCCCCATGTCCTGCCTAAAAGACACCAATTAGCGGCCAATTAGCGGCGATTGCTTTGCTCTCCCCGTCCAAGACGTGGGAATATGTGGTGTAAAGTCCTGTATATTGCTGACTTGTTTTGTTTACATGGCAATATACGACCTGGAAATATAGCTATTTCACTCTTTTCGGTGCTTTAAAATTGTTTTTTGACTTTTTTGTATTTTTAGTTTAGATCAGTAGGCTATATAGCTTCATATAAGTTAAATTGTCAAAATTGAAAATGTCCCATCCCAAGGGGCCCCTTTAAGTTAGCCACCCCTCCTGTTTTTAAAACCTATTTTAATCTAAAAGATGGGCAACCGATAGTTTCGAACCCTGACCTGGTCGCTATCATCATGATGGTTTTCAGGCCTTAGCCAAAGTTTTGGCGGATGCCTATTGTCGCCACTTTTAGTACTAAAACTTGTTTCGCGTAACTGGAATGCACATTACACTTCACATACAGGTTAATCATGACTAAAGCTTGACTAATTTCACTTTTCACCTTTCTGTGACCCCTATGACCTTGACTTTTTTCCGATCGACACATTTTCTCGTTAACGCGATTCACTCAGCATTTTTTTATGTATCACTCCAAAATTTATACCATACATTCATTTCACTAATAGCTCGGATGCGTTTGAAATTTGGCAAATTCGGACAGAAATTAGGTCATGGCGGCCGAAATGGCCGACTCTCGGCCGTTATTTTTTAAATATGCGTAATATCTGGAAAACCAGACCAGATAGCTAGACCATTACTATAAAACAAAATGTGCAGTTTCAAGGAGGGATATGTTCTGAGAAATTTCAACTTGATCAAATTAAAAATGGCCGATTATCGGCCATAATTAACTTTAATATGCCTGATATCTGACAAACCGTGCCATATAGCTAGACCATTACTACAAAACAAAATGTGCGCTTTCAGTTAGGGATATGCTCTATAATAATATGATTTCAACTTTTTTATGTACCGGACATTCGGTCCAAATTTACATAAATTCAAGATGGCAGACAAAAAACAAAATGGCCCGATTGTTATGAAAGTTTTTGAAACGTGCACTGGAGAAGCAAAGTGAGTCATTGTCTAAACCGTGTGCCATCACCGTTTACGGCGAAGGGGCTGTGCCCCTTTCGAAACCCCATATATATATACCCTCTTAATTGCAACTTGCTCAAATTAAGAAAATGCTGACTTGCGACCATCAGTAACTTCAATATCTGTAATATACACAGTAATCTGTGCTAGATAGGTGGATCATTGAACAAGTTCAATACTGGCAGAAATGATTTTCACTTTTAAACGATGATTAGATGCTGAGGCCTATTTCCGTCGCCGACGGTTCTTGTTAACCCTTTTAGCGTGGGGACAGTCTTTAGCCGACAGATTCTGACGTCTATAAGTCGATCCCCGCACTGAAAGAATAAAACATTTAAAATTGCATATACCCAAAACATTGGTGTTGAATTGAAGCGGAAAGTCTAAGACATTTATGATGATTTCAAATTGAAAAAACCCTTGGTCTTCATGTGTCAAACCACTGCACACAGTGTGAAATGGCTTATATTATCATGATTATTAGCCCCGTGTTGCCGGACTGACGCATCCCGCCAAAAATAAAACACCAGTGGTCAACAGACACTTAACCTTTTAAACGCTAAGCATGATTACAGTCGTGTTTAACCCTCACCACTTTAACCCTTTGAGTGCGGGCGACGCTTTTAAGCGCATTCATACTGTTTTTCCACAACCAAAATTTGACAGAAATTGAACAAATATGCATGTATAAATCTTGAGTAAAGCCCCCATTGTGAAATTTAGCAGGTTTAATTTTTAATTGAGGAGGTATTTTCCTTTCATTTGAAGCTGGCAATTGCGTGAGCAATGCCAACTTCAAATGAAAGGAAAATGTTAAGTAGTAATGAAGCACTTAAAGAGTTAAAATATCTGTGTATAGACCTTGGAGACCAAAGAGATTTTTAAAGTCATCACAAATATATTAGTTAGCTCTTTCCGCTTCATTTGAATATCTATGTTATGTGTCTACGGCCGTTAGAAATTTTCTTTCAGTGCGGGGGCCGTCTTTATTCTGAAGTATAAAGACGGTCCCCGCGCTGAAAGGGTTCGCCTTTTAAGCGCTAATCACCATCATAATCGTTTTTAGATTGTTTTATCATGTTTATCTGTTTATTAGTATGTTTTCTGTGTATGCGGCGCGGCGTTTAGTGGGGTTCTCTGTGTATGCGGCGCGGCGTTTGGTGGGGTTCTCTGTGTATGCGGCGCGGCGTTTAGTGGGGTTCCCTGTGTATGCGGCGCGGCGTTTAGTGGGGTTCTCTGTGTATGCGGCGCGGCCTTTGGTGGGGTTCTGTGTGAATGCGGCGCGGCGTTTAGTGGGGTTCTCTGTGTATGCGGCGCGGCGTTTAGTGGGGTTCCCTGTGTATGCGGCGCGGCGTTTGGTGGGGTTCTCTGTGTATGCGGCGCGGCGTTTAGTGGGGTTCTCTGTGTATGCGGCGCGGCGTTTAGTGGGGTTCTCTGTGTATGCGGCGCGACGTTTAGTGGCGTTCTCTGTGTATGCGGCGCGTCGTTTAGTGGGGTTCTCTGTGTATGCGGCGCGGCGTTTAGTGGGGTTCTCTGTGTATGCGGCGCGGCGTTTGGTGGGGTTCTCTGTGTATGCGGCGCGGCCTTTGGTGGGGTTCTGTGTGAATGCGGCGCGGCGTTTAGTGGGGTTCTCTGTGTATGCGGCGCGGCGTTTAGTGGGGTTCTCTGTGTATGCGGCGCGGCGTTTAGTGGGGTTCTCTGTGTATGCGGCGCGGCGTTTAGTGTTTATCTGTTTATTAGTATGTTCTCTGTGTATGCGACGCGGCGTTTAGTGGGGTTCTCTGTGTATGCGGCGCGGCGTTTGGTGGGGTTCTCTGTGTATACGGCGCGGCGTTTGGTGGCGTTCCCTGTGTATGCGGCGCGGCGTTTAGTGGGGTTCTCTGTGTATGCGGCGCGGCGTTTAGTGGGGTTCTCTGTGTATGCGGCGCGGCGTTTAGTGGGGTTCTCTGTGTATGCGGCGCGGCGTTTAGTGGGGTTCTCTGTGTATGCGGCGCGGCGTTTAGTGGGGTTCTTTGTGTATGCGGCGCGGCGTTTAGTGGGGTTCTCTGTGTATGCGGCGCGGCGTTTAGTGGGGTTCTCTGTGTATACGGCGCGGCGTTTAGTGGGGTTCTCTGTGTATGCGGCGCGGCGTTTAGTGGGGTTCCCTGTGTATGCGGCGTTTAGTAGGGTTCTGTGTGAATGCGGCGCGGCGTTTAGTGGGGTTCCCTGTGTATGCGGCGCGGCGTTTAGTGGGGTTCTCTGTGTATGCGGCGCGGCGTTTAGTGGGGTTCTCTGTGTATGCGGCGCGGCGTTTGGTGGGGTTCTCTGTGTATGCGGCGCGGCGTTTGGTGGGGTTCTCTGTGTATGCGGCGCGGCGTTTGGTGGTGTTCTCTGTGTATACGGCGCGGCGTTTAGTGGGGTTCTCTGTGTATACGGCGCGGCGTTTAGTGGGGTTCTCTGTGTATGCGGCGCGGCGTTTGGTGGGGTTCTCTGTGTATACGGCGCGGCGTTTGGTGGGGTTCTCTGTGTATACGGCGCGGCGTTTGGTGGGGTTCCCTGTGTATGCGGCGCGGCGTTTAGTGGGGTTCTCTGTGTATGCGGCGCGGCGTTTGGTGGGGTTCTCTGTGTATGCGGCGCGGCGTTTGGTGGTGTTCTCTGTGTATACGGCGCGGCGTTTAGTGGGGTTCTCTGTGTATACGGCGCGGCGTTTAGTGGGGCCGTAGCTTTAGTCTTTTAAGCGCTATTCTTGTTTTTATGTTTTAAATAAGAAACCTGAGAATTACAGTGTCGTACCAGCACTTTGTCATCAAATAGAGGTCGTAAAACGTATTTTACCATGTTTTAATACTGCTTTATTTAAGATAACTCATTGGTCCTCAGAATATGGGTCCATGCAACTATCAAGAGTGCATTAGTTGGTTAGTAGGCTTATTGACTGAGATATGAGGGTAATTAAATATTTTGACAAAGGCGTCACTAAGTTGTAAACTAGTATTAGCATTCTTGAATACATTGTATATTATCATGATTCTTGATCTTTCTCAACCAACATTGAACCAACATTGAACCAACATTGGTTCAACATCTTGTGTTTGCTGGAGTATGTCACTCAACGCTGGGTCTACATTATACCAACATTGGGTGGTCCATGGTCCACATTATACCGACATTAGTTGGTCGTATAACGTTTGTTTATTCGAGAATGATTGTCCTTGCAAACACAGCAATGACTGTTCAATGTTGGTCCATTGTCTGCGACGCTGGCCAAACATTGAACCAACTTTGGGTGATCGTATAACGTTTGACGTCCTAATAATGTCTGTTCAATGCTGGGCCACCGTCTGCGACGCTGGCCCAGCATTGAACCAACATTATAAGAACGTCTCGTGCTTATTGGTGTTGAATTGTAAGACGATATCCCCTGAGGAAATCAGGCATGGCCTCTTCGGCGCCGTCTCCCTGTGATATGGACAAGGTGGTCACGAATACTCAATCTAACTCTGGATCATTAGCACAAAGTGTTTTATTGTCGAGCCAGCATCGCAGACTGTGCCCCAGCATTAAAACTATACAGGGCCAACATATCTTGTTGTTTCTGAGATGACGCGGAGGCTGGAATAATGGTGTTGGCCATAACGACCAATTTATCTTGTTTTCTGGTGAGACACCGATGTTTTCTGGTGAGATACCGTTGCTTTCTAGTGAGACACCGATGTTTTCTGGTAAGACACCGATGTTTTCTGGTGAGACACCGTTGCTTTCTAGTGAGACACCGGAGTTTTCTGGTGAGACACGGATGTTTTCTGGTGAGACACGGATGTTTTCCGGGGAGACACCGATGTTTTCTGGTGAGACACCGATGCTTTCTAGTGAGACACCGATGTTTTCTGGTGAGACACCGTTGCTTTCTAGTGAGACACCGGAGTTTTCTGGTGAGACACGGATGTTTTCTGGTGAGACACGGATGTTTTCCGGGGAGACACCGATGTTTTCTGGTGAGACACCGATGCTTTCTAGTGAGACACCGATGTTTTCTGGTGAGACACCGATGCTTTTTAGTGAGACACCGATGTTTTCTGGCGAGACACGGATGTTTTCCGGGGAGACACCGATGTTTTCTGGTGAGACACCGATGCTTTCTAGTGAGACACCGATGTTTTCTGGTGAGACACCGATGCTTTCTAGTGAGACACCGATGTTTTCTGGCGAGACACGGATGTTTTCCGGGGAGACACCGATGTTTTCTGGTGAGACACCGATGCTTTCTAGTGAGGAACCGATGTTTTCTGGTGAGACACGGATGTTTTCTGGTGGGACACCGATGTTTTCTGGTGAGACACCGATGTTTTCTGGTGAGAAACCGATGTTTTTCTGGTGAGACACCGATGTTTTATGATGAGACACCGATGTTTTCTGGTGAGACACCGATGTTTTCTGGTGAGACACCGATGTTTTCTGGTGAGACACCGATGTTTTCTGGTAAGACACCGATGTTTTCTGGTGAGACACCAATGTTTTCTGATGAGACACCGATGTTTTCTGATGAGACACCGATGTTTTCTGATGAGACACCGATGTTTTCTGGTGAGACACCGATGTTTTCTGGTGAGACACCGATGTTTTCTGGTGAGACACGGATGTTTTCTGGTGAGACACCGATGTTTTCTGATGAGACACCGATGCTTTCTAGTGAGACACCGATGTTTTCTGGTGAGACACCGATGCTTTCTAGTGAGACACCGATGTTTTCTGGCGAGACACGGATGTTTCCCGGGGAGACACCGATGTTTTCTGGTGAGACACCGATGCTTTCTAGTGAGGAACCGATGTTTTCTGATGAGACACGGATGTTTTCTGGTGAGACACCTATGTTTTCTGGTGAGACACGGATGTTTTCTGGTGAGACACCGATGTTTTCTGGTGAGACACCGATGTTTTATGATGAGACACCGATGTTTTCTGGTGAGACACGGATGTTTTCTGGTGAGACACCTATGTTTTCTGGTGAGACACGGATGTTTTCTGGTGAGACACCGATGTTTTCTGGTGAGACACCGATGTTTTCTGGTGAGACACCGATGTTTTCTGGTGAGACACGGATGTTTTCTGGTGAGACACCGATGTTTTTCTGGTGAGACACCGATGTTTTATGATGAGACACCGATGTTTTCTGGTGAGACACGGATGTTTTCTGGTGAGACACCTATGTTTTCTGGTGAGACACGGATGTTTTCTGGTGAGACACCGATGTTTTCTGGTGAGACACCGATGTTTTCTGGTGAGACACCGATGTTTTCTGGTGAGACACGGATGTTTTCTGGTGAGACACCGATGTTTTTCTGGTGAGACACGGATGTTTTCTGGTGAGACACCGATGTTTTTCTGGTGAGACACCGATGTTTTCTGGTGAGACACCGATGTTTTCTGGTGAGACACCGATGTTTTCTGGTGAGACACGGATGTTTTCTGGTGAGACACCGATGTTTTTCTGGTGAGACACCGATGTTTTCTGGTGAGACACCGATGTTTTTCTGGTGAGACACCGATGTTTTAGGATGAGACACCGATGTTTTCTGGTGAGACACCGATGTTTTCTGGTGGGACACCGATGTTTTCTGGTGAGACACCGATGTTTTCTGGTAAGACACCGATGTTTTCTGGTAAGACACCGATGTTTTCTGGTACACCCATGTTTTCTAGTGAGACACTGATGCTTTCTGGTAAGACACCGATGTTTTCTGGTGAGACACCGATGTTTTCTGATGAGACACCGATGTTTTCTGATGAGAAACAGATGTTTTCTGGTGAGACACGGATGTTTTCTGGTGAGACACGGATGTTTTCTGGTGAGACACCAATGTTTTTTGGTGAGACACCGATGTTTTTTGATGAGACACCGATGCTTTCTAGTGGGACACCGATGCTTTCTGGTGAGACACCGATGTTTTCTGGTAAGACACCTATGTTTTCTGATGAGACACCGATGTTTTCTAGTGAGACACCGATGCTTTCTGGTGAGACACCGATGCTTTCTTGTGAGATACCCATGTTTTCTGGTGAGACACGCACGTTTTCTGGTGATACACCGATGCTGACTGAAAAAGCAATTAACGGAATTATATTATGAGCATTTTTGGAAATTTACATTTTTTGACCAAAATATTTCTGAGAATTTTAATCTGAATTTCAACATAGAACAGTTTGAATAATCAGTAGAGAGGGTGGAAATGTTTTAAGCCATCTGAAGTGTTTTTTTTTATTAAATTTGTTTATTTTGAAATTACGCATAACGCAAAATGCTTGAGATTGAAATATGGTTTGCAACACTTTTTTAAAACTAAGATTGACGACGGACATAAGGCCCTGACTATCGATGGATAGGATTGACGTCTCAAAAACCATGATCCCACTGCGCTGTGGTTGAGATTTAGAGCCAACATAGAATTTACATCTAGAAAGTTCAAGATCTCACACTTTGGACCTCAGGGCCTTCAGATGTTGGCTATAGAAATTGCTCATTTATGTGCTTAATCATGCTAATTTGAGACCAAACATTTGCAACACTCATCTCATCCCTGACAACAGTCGAAGAAACAAATTAAAAACTACTTTTGTAGTGAGTATCTGAGAAAGGATCAAAGCTATAAACCACTCTATGCATGATTCTGGTATGTATGTTTTAGTTGTTTTCCAGTTGGCTCTATCTCTGTAATTGGCCGGGCGCTTTCAGGGTACAGAGGGCGGGGGCCCTAGGGTAGTGGTTAGCACCGCTGCCTTTCACGCCAGAGTTCGGGGTTCGGTTCCCCGTCTCGGCGGTTTGAATGGAGCAAAAAATGTTTCTTCCCCATCCACGTGTGAAAGTCAGTATTGTGGGGAGCCTCCGTGACCGAGAGGTAGCGTGCTCGGCCTCAGACCGCCAGGGCTCGAATTTCGAATCCTATGTCTGGAGGACAGTGTCATCTCAATCATCTCACCATCCTCAGGAGGTTCTCCTGGCCCAGTTTAGCCTATATCACTGTATATGTGCACAAAGGTGGCCTAAAGCCCGATTCATTTCAATTTCAGGGTACAGATTTGTCCCGCACTGTGGACTACCCCTTTAATATGGTTGTCAGTATGCACAGATGATGCCGTCACTCAATGTTGGTCCAATGCTAGGCCACCGTCTACGACGCTAGTCCAACATTGGGTGAACGGCCTCTTGTTTATTGGCTGGACTATTTACACAAAACATAAAACAATTGTCATCATCTGCAGCCCAATGGTGGCCCAATGCTAACTTATGTGGGCCAACGTGTCAACCACAGCTGTCTAGTCAATGTTGGTTTAATATTGTGCCAACGTCTACGACGCTGGCCCAGCATTAAACCAACATTGGTTGAACGTCTCGTGTTTGCTGGCTGGGAACCCTGAGTGTTTTATTATTGCTTCTTCATTTTCCCGCGACTTATTCACCAACAGATAGCCAACTATGGCCCAATGCTGGCTGATGTGGGCCAACATTGGTCCACGGTTGTCAAGGTTTATACACAGCAGCTGCCACTGGTCTGTTTTCTTGTTGCTTGTTCGTCCTCCTAGGCGTGACTCGAATTCTTCTTCCCCTTGGATATGAAACGGTGTATCTGCCACTTTACAAAGTGGCAGATACACCCTTTCACATCCAAGGGGACGTCTTCACTATCTGCCGCTAACTGCTGGCCAACTAGTTTTGCCAACTCGTTTTTTCTATGACAACGCCCATTCTGAAGTCATTGCATTGGTCATATGTGTCCTTTAAAATCTAATTTTGGATATGTTAGTTGGCTCACAATCACCATATTATTAGCCCTTATCCCGATAAGATAATTTGAAGTTATGTCTCGCTACCGCGACCCACGGGGCCCAGAATTAAAACGCCCATATTTTGGCTGCAGTCTGAGTGTTTTGCTGGGTGAATGCTATATTTCCGTGCAGATTGACAGGTTGACTACAACACACGTCGTTTTTCACATTATTTTATTGTTTATGAGGTGTATGTTTTGAGCTCAGATGACAAGCATGTTGACGAACGGTGTAACATGTGGTGACCTGGGCGGAAATTGGAGCAGTGGGATGACTAATATACCAAGATTCACTGATATATATATTATAATAGGGTAGTGGTTAGCACCGCTGCATTTCACGCTAGAGTTCGGGGTCAAAAATGTTTCTTCCCCATCCACTCGTAAAACCCAGTATTGTGGGGAGCCTCCGTGGCCGAGAGGTAGCGTGCTCGGTCTCAGACCTCCAGGGTTTGAATTTCGAATCCTGTGTCTGGAGGGCAGTGTCATCTCACTCATCTCACCATCCTCAGGAGGTTCTCCTGGCCCAATTTAGCCTGTATGTGCACAAAAGTGGCCTAAAGCCCGATTCGTTTTTTACCGCGACCCACAACTTCAAGTGGGTGAAAATAACTCATATTTGTTTATTTTGATTTGATGTTGATTTTGTTTATATTTAAACATGGTAAACACACATTTCCATCCAAATATCAATTATTTGACTACTTAAAAAACTTAAAACGGATTAAAAACGACTATAGTCGGCAAAGGGTTAGTTCTTATGCAACAATCAGCCAAACCATCTATAATGATTAACCCTTTCAGTACGGGGACCGTCTTTTTACGTCAGAATCTGACGTCTGTAGACGTCAGATTCTGACGTAAAAATACGATCCCCATACTGAAAGGGTTACAGTATTGCTAATGGTCGTAGACCCATAACATGGGTATTCAAATAGCTTACTAAGACATTTATGATGATTTCAAATTGAAAAAATTTTTAGTCTCCATGGTTTATACAAAAATAATTCAGCGTTGTTATAGGGTTAAACCTCGAAACCGTACTCGTGATCGTCGTTCATCTGACCCAGATCTAGTGAATGGTCTTTCTCTTTGGCGGCACCACAACTATGGAATCGTCTTCATGTGTGTCCTGAAATGGTGGCGACCTGGAATGAAATAAGGATCACGATACTGAACGCTCCTTCTGATTGTCGCGCCAATGAGCTCGTCACTTGCGCAACCGATCGAATGTTAAAACAGACAGTCAGTTAGAGACTGGAAATCTCCGGAGAAATTAATGGATTGGTCCTTGACCGGAGAAAAAGCTGGTTCAAGTTTTATGCAAATCCGTGCAATACCGGAAACAAACAGTTAGTTTTGTTAGGCCTAATACAATGGCCTGAGAGACGAAAACTCCCCTGTTTCTGATCTGTCTAAATGGCATTGTCACAGCTGGCAATCACTGCTGCCTTATTGTTGCCATCGTTGGCCCGCATGGACCAAGATTGGGCCACAACTAGCCTAAAACACACAGAGCCCACTATATTTACTTGTTTTTTCTTCATCATCCCAACCTCTGGGCCCCACATTACGTACACATCACAGCTGTATGTAACCCAGTGGTCCCAGGCGTGAAATGATTGCATGATCAGATCCCCTGAGCTGAATAACAGATGTCACCAGTCACGTAAGCACTGTTAACCCAACGTTGGTTTACTGTTTGGTCAACGTCGTAGACGGTGGGCCAACAGTAAACCAGCGTTGGGCCAACGCCTCATATTGCTGGGTTGGTGTCTGCTGTTTTCCCCGATTGTTTTGTTTCTCGCACAAATAATAACAATCCCATAGACTTAGATGTATTATCGCCCACACACCAGACATCACAGACCCATCAGGGACCGTGTAGAGATACAATACTCAGTATCGTGGGGAGTCTCCGTGACCGAGAGGTAGCGTGCTCGGCCTCAGACCGCCAGGGCTCGAATTTTGAATCCTGTGTCTGGAGGACAATGTGGTCTCATTCATCTCCCCATCCTCGGGAGTTTCTTCTGGCCCAGTTTAGCCTATATGTGCACAAAGGTTGCCTAAAGCCCGATTCATTTCATTCAAGACTGGCCGTCACTCCGGTCTTTTTTATTTTACTTGTAAGTGTGATTGAATCTCTGCTTTCTTTTATACTTGTCAATAAATACCAGTGTCGACGAGAGCTCTTCTCTGGTGGCCTATTTTTTGTTTTGCAAAGTAAGCCTACACAGAGAACATACAAATGGAATCTTTCAGTAGTATATTCTATTTATAGAAAACCCTTTTTTTTGTACAAGAAAGCGTGTGTGTGTGCCCATCAATTACGCCGAGTGAGTGTTACTTCTATCTCTGGTGGCCTATTTTTATCAATATCATTTGAAAATGTCTTTTGTTGCTTTTGTACAGTAGGCATACTCAGAGAAAATACTATTGTACTCTTATAAATGGAAAAGTAAGCTTTTTGTACAAGGCCGCCGGGTGTGGGGTGTGTGTCTGCCCATGATATATGTATCATTCTGAGCCATCCCCACTTGGCACTGTCCGTAGCATATAGTGGTAAAACACCGCTCTAACTAACAACCTACACACTATACACTGTGTAATAACCCTTTATCTACTACAGTCTGTTTCATCAGATCCTGGGAGTAGCTTTTTTTCAATTTGTTCGGTCGCTGTTTAAATTTGTTTAACAAAAATTTTCTAGGATCATTTTTTCATCTTCCCACAACATCCCTGAAAATTTGGTGGATTTTTCTTGTGTAGGCCCCTATTATTGAAGTTAGACCATTCGACATGTAATAAATTTTCAAAATTTAACAAGGTCTATATACATGATGTAGTCTATTACAGAATTATCCAGAGCGCATGCTTTTCGTTGATTTCTCCGTCAATTCTGAACCGATTTCCTTGAAATTTTGCACATGACATTTCTAAGTTATGTCCTAACATCGCGTAATTATGTTCAATATTTCAAAAGTTAGACCATTTGACATGTAATAAAATTCCAGAATTAGCGTAATGGGCTTATAGAGGGGCGTCATATCTTTAATTTACTATATGTCAAATGGTCTAACTTTTGCAATTCTGCATATAACTTTATGAATTTTTTTTACCGATGTTAGGACATGACTTAGAAATGTCATGTACAGAAAATCGGTTGATAATTGACGGAGAAATCGACGAAAAGCATGCGCTCCAGATAATTGTGTCATACTATATTAATGTAAAATTCCATTTACATTAAAATCAGCACGTTTCAAATAATGTCAAGACATTACGACCCAGCGTGGCTCCAACAGTTGGTGACCTTTTCTGCGTGAAAAGTGTTTTGTTTTGTTATTGTGTGTGACATCCATGTCAGATAGCGGCAGGTGGCACGGACGCACAGTGTTTTTACAACAAAGCGTGGTTATAATGTGTCGGTCTTGAACACCCTTAAATTCCCTTACCAACCCCTAAAACTCTTAATTATCATTCAGAACCCTTACACACTCTTAAAGCCATTAAATATCATTAAGTAGCCTTAAGTACCCTTAATTAGCCCCCGCCGTCACCGTAGGTGAGACGGAGGGAGCTATGGATTCTACCTCCGGTTTTTTTAGCCTCTTCTTTTGCCTATAACTTTGTGAGAAAATAAGCTAGGATAACAATTTTTGGTATGTGGGTTACTTCCAGGTGGATAATGGACAGGTTAAAATATTTTTAATCTGAATTCAATACGCAAGGTCGCAGAGGAGAAAATGATGATGTTACGGCGTTGGGCCGTCCGTAAACAATTCGTTTCCGGAGCATATCTCTGAAAGTACTTGTCCGATTGTCTTCAAATTTTACACACAACACCCCTAGGGGGTCTAGTTGTGCCTTTTGGGGTATTTGAACTTTGACCTACTTCTGGTTCAGAACTTTGACCTATTTAGACGTTTTGACGCGCACTTTGTTTCCGGAGCAGATCTCGAAAAGTACTGGGCCGATGACAGTCATATTGCAAATACATGTTCTCTAAGGTCCCTAGTTGTGCCTTTTCAGGTTTTTGGACCTTGACCTTGAAGTTGACCCAGCACTTTGACCTAATTTATAACATCGGTAAATCCGACTGAAAGATTTTGCGGAATATCATGAAAACCGCTCAAGATAGCTACACCATTACTATAAAACAAATTGTGAGGTTTCAGGAGAGGATGCATCTTGAAAAATTTCAAGTCGATAAAATTAAAAATGGCCGCCTATCGGCCATTATTCACCTCGACAGGCCTGATATTGCGGAATATCATGAAAACCGCTCAAGATAGCTACACCATTAATATCAAATAAATTGTAAGGTTTCAGGAGAGGATGCATCTTGAAAAATTTCAATTTGATAAAATTCAAAATGGCCGCCTATCGGCCCTTATTCACCTCGACAGGCCTTATATTGTGGAATATCATGAAAACCGCTCAAGATATCTACACCATTACTATAAAACAAATTGTAACGTTTCATGAGAGGATGCATTTTGAAAAATTCAACTCGTCTAAATTCAAAATGGCCGCCAATCGGCCATTATTCACTTTCACATGGCCGTTATTTAGTAAACCGTGCTAGATGGCTAGTTTAAGTACCGTTAAGCAGTGTTAAGCCTCCTTACTTAGCAAAATTGTAAGTACCTTTAGTACTCTTTAACCACACATAACTACCATTAACTATCATGACTATGCTTACTTTACCTAACTACGCTTAACAACCCTTAACTTATTCTTAAGTATACTTAGCTACTGGTAACTACCTTAATAAATATACTTAACTACCGTTAATGCAGATATACCTTGTGTTGTATCTGCATATTTGCTCGACCCGTTACCGTTGACTAACCTTAACTATGCCTAACAATCGAGGGTCGAGGGGGTTGTGGATGGAATGGTTGTGGGTCGATTGTGACGTCTATGAAGTCGATGCCCGCACAGAAAGAGTAAAATCATTATAATGACCGTAGACCCGTAACATAGGTATTCAAATGAAGCGCGAAGAGCTAGCTTAAGACATTTATGATGATTTTAAATTTAAAAAAAAACCATTTGGTCGCCATGGCTTATATAAAACTGTGAGGGTCAATGTTTAATGTGAATAAGCGCCAATATCGATAACATCTACAGATTTTCTGATGGATCATGTCTAAATTTCCAATAATCAAAATCTCTATGCGTAAATTTTCAACTCATCGCCGATATTGAATTTTCTATTGATATTTTTTTTTGTCAGCCATATTAGAGTGTTTGCTATTTCCCAGTCGTACATTGTTTTCCTGCGTCCTCCAGGTCAACGGCTTTGTTAGATCAGCAGCCAACATAAGCACAAAATGGCCTTGACATTAAATAGGAGCGCCGGGGGATGTACAGGAAGCATGCGGTCTTCTGTATCACTCTCTTGGAGTACAATGTACATGTATATTCTCTGCCACCACAAATCATAAAATTTATCGGGGGCCATCCCACTAAACGATAAAATAAAATAAAATCAACTTAGTTTTAAGATGTTTAGCATGTTTAGTGTGTTTATCACTGTTTATCCTATTAAACATCTTAAAAACTAAGGGTATCTTAAGTTTCACTGATTTTTCGTTAGAATATTCTGTTTCAAGATTATTGGTGGGATGATCATTATACTTGGCATCTGAGCAAGAATCACTCTAATTTTCATTAGAAAGTTAGGAGTGATCCTAACTAATGGGAAAAGGCAGGATCAGATCAAAGTTATGATTTGTTGTGAAATGGATCTCTGGGTTCGGAAATCTCATTTTTAAATTATCGATGAAAATGCGACACACTGAAACAAAGTTGTTTTAATGCTTGACCAGCGTCTGCAACGCTGGTCCAGCATTTAAACAACGTTGGTTTATTGTTACGTGTTACTTGGCCAATATAACGCTCACCAAGCGTTGCAGTATGGCTGTGCAAGTGTATCAACCGTACATTAAGCTTTCAAAAAATATATTTTTCTTCCTCGCTAATTTAATCCCTAGTTAAGAGTTAAGCCATAACCTGATAAATTAAATAATTTAAATTTTCACACTCTACCGCGACCCACAACTTTTAATTACTCATATTTGTTTGAATATTGATGTTTAAACACACATTTCATTCTCAATAACTGTGACTTAACCCCGAAATAAGTATATTTAACCCTTTCAAGCCTGAATTTACCAGTGTCATCTTCACCCACTACAAGCCGCGAATTGCTGTCGCAATTCTCGACTTGTAGTGCATGAAGGTGATTTAATGTGGGTGAAGAAGTAAAGAAAATTGCCATGTATTAGTAAACCAGTTTTATGGAAATTTTCGTTCTAAGATCCTTGGTTATAGGAAAATTAAGTGTTTTCAGGGATGTAAAATGATGCTTCAATGCATCGTGAGGGGTTAAAGGGTTAAATGACTATGATCGCTTAGCGATGTAAGGGTTAATTCATTCGCATTTCAACAAACAACTTCAACTAGGCGAAAACTACCAATTTACTTTGACTCCAAACTTCTGTAGTTTCTGCTGATTAAATGTATATTGTATTACAAATATTTACAGCCGATCTTGGCGTTCAAAGTGTCACAGTTTTTTATCGGCTCCGAACAGGATAATGGGTGGTTCTAATAATGGAATTAGTGAGAAAACACGCCGCTCAATCCTGTAATGGAAATGCTATCAGTAGAATCGGGGTCAAACTACCGCCGTGTATTTTTTCAGACAAAAACATTGTCCAATCTAATTTGCCTGAATGACATGTACTTAGACAGTCCTCTCAGTAAACAAGCGTCACGTAACTATATAGTTTTATAAAAACCGAACTGTTTCATATTTTTTTTGCCTACATTATGTTGTTATCACTACTAACTGAAGCAATATGAAGTGAGTTCGGGCTGTTGGAATAGAGGCTGGGAGATAAAAGGGGATGTAACTGGATTTGAGGATAATTTTTTACATATCAGCTATTTTTTATTTTTTTGTCGGCCTTTTAGAATTTTGTCGGCCATTGGATTCTGTTTGGGAACTGGCTTGTACTAATAGAGAAATGTAACCATCCGGGTCCAAATTTCACTCTTTTTCTGCCTCAGACACACCGTTCCCGACATATTTCAGTTTCAAATTTTATGGTGCAATCTCTTTCCAAGGTCTCGGCAAACGGTGATAATAGGGTATTTTATTGTACCATTGTGGAGCCGCCCAGATGTGGTGTCCTATATATGAGTTCATACCCAGAGGGGGCCAAAATTTCACTCTTTCGAAGTTTAATCCCGCGATACTCTGGGAATATATATCGGAATATTCTATGAATCGTATTTCGTCAACACTCAGCTATATTTTTCCTCATTTTCTTTGACATCAAGATATTGCAATTATTCACCTGCAATAGCAGAAATACCATGCGAGCTGAAATCATTGCAATTATTACCTCCAATTGAGTGAGCTGAAATTATTGCAATTATTATCACCAATTGAGCTCAATTTTTTGCAATTATGACATTAAATTGAAAAAATACAATGCAAACTGAAATAATTGCAATTATTACCTCCATTTGAGCTGAAATAATTGCAATTATTATCTCCAATTGAGCTGAAATTATTGCAATTATTACCTCCAATTGAGCTGAAATTATTGCAATTATTACCTCCAATTGAGTTGAAATTATTGCAATTATCACCTCCAAATGAAAAATTCCCCTGACTTTATCAAAAATGTGTCCACGGAGTGTCAGAGTGTCATCTGACAACTCCACGCAAAATTAACCCTTAAAGCGCTGAAATAATTTGTAAAAAACATCGCAACCAAAAAGGGTTTTTTTTCAATTTGAAATCATCATAAATGTCTTCGTTAGCTTTTTCTGATTTATTTGAATACCAGTGTTATAGGGTACGGTCATTACAAATATTTACTCTTATTACCCTTTCAGTGCGGGCATCGACTTTAGACGTCAGAATCTGACGTCTACAGACGTCAGATTCTGTTGACTAAAGTCGATCCCCGCACTGTAAGAGTAAAATATTTATAATGGCCGCAGATTCATAACATAGGTATAAATGAAGCGGAAAGAGATAGCTACATGTGAAACATTTATGGTGATTTCTAAATAAAAAACCCTTTAAAACGCTTTAAAACGATTAACGATTGGTTTTAGCGCGGGAAACAAAAATAATGTAAAGTATGTTTTTATTTAATTTTACTTTTAAGTAAAATTACCATGTACATGTATAATAAATTTTATCCTGGATGTCGCACTTAGTTAGGATGCTGGTCACCTGTATTCTGTGAAACGCAGTGACGTCACTAGGTGAAAAAACAAGGTTATATAAGACCCCTACCCCATACTTCATTCTGTGAAACGCAGTGACGTCACTCGGTGAAAACAAGGTTATATAACACCCCTCCCCCATACTTCATTATGTGAAACGCAGTGACGTCACTCGGTGAAAACAAGGTTATATAAGAACCCTCCCCCATACTTCCCCAGCTCGGTGAAAACAAAGGAGGTCAAGGTCATGAGTTTCACAGAAATTCGACATCCTGATGTACACAATTTTACTTACAATTGCATATTTGTACGATTATTGTATATATTTGTGTATATAGAGCCTAATAAATAAATAAAATTATAGTCGTGCTTAGCGGTGTGAGGGTGAATATGACGTCAGGCAAGCCTCGTTCCCACGTTATCTTGCTTTGTGAAGTCCATACAACGTAAAATCGGATTCCAAAAATATGACTTAAACAAAACACACTATTACCGTGGCTCGTAATACTACATAATTTATATATTTATTCACTCGCATTACCAGCGTCTTTAAATGAAAGAAATGAATAGGTTTAGGCCAGCTGTGTGCACATATAGGCTAAACTGGACCAGGAGACCAGCGTGTGTAGATTAGTACTTGCCACCCACCGCTAATTCAGTGAAATTCTAAGTAGGATCTGGTCCATTATCTCTTATCCATGTCATCCTGCTGATCACGACTATTGTCGTTTTTAATCTGTTTCATGAGTCGACCAAATCACTGGTTATTGGGAATGAAATGTGTGTCCAAAGTTTAAGATTTTGTAACTATTTGTGGTCAAAATAAACAAATATGAGTAATTTTCAGCCCCTTGAAGTTGTGGGTCGCGGTAGCGAGACACAACTTCAAAAAGTAAAAATTTAAATAAATTAACTTAGCAGGACAAGGGCTAACCATGTTAACCCAGGATCTGTATTTCACGTGACGTCATAACAGGTCAAAGGTCAAGCATTGGTAAACACGTAGGCTGTGATGACGTCATGGCTTAGTGGGTCAATAGTTTACCCAGAGAGGTAGACCATGGGCCACCACCTGACCAATGCTGGGCCGATATCTGAGACGCTGGCCCGAGATTTAGAAAGTGTGGGCTATGACGTTTCCAGATTACGTGGTCCAAGTTTTAATTCATATACATATCAGGATTTGCGTCATTATGATAAATACCCAGCGGCGGCCCAATGGTGGCCCAATGCTGGGCCAGTGTCGCAGACGGTGGACCAGTATTGGACCAACATAGGGTCCTAGTCAATGATCCAGCCATTCATCATGTTCATGCTCCATCTCTTGCCCAATGTTATCTCAATGTTGGCCCAATGTCGCTGACGCTGGCCCAACATTGATTCAACGCCAGCTTCAAAAGATACTGAAAATGAAGAAATGCTTGCAGTTGATAACAATTTAATTGGTTGCTGTTGGACGTTTTCGCTACCTACGGTACCATGTTTGAAAAGTACAAACACAGCTAGGTGGTTAGTCTTACAATTAACTTTTTTTCTGTGAAACGCAGTGACGTTACAGGATACCGTTTTGAACTCGGTGAAAACAAAGTTATATAACACCCCCTTCCACATACATCGTTGTTTTAGCTGGTATCGGTGGAAATATTGGAGGTGAAGGCTTTTAAGTTTCTCAGAATGTGGATATAAAGCTCTTACCATATCTCCTCCTAGTCCCTGGAGGGTGCACTGTGTCGGGGTTTATTGTGACACGGGACAGTGTGTCTCAGAAGGATGCGGTGTGTTGGGGCTTATGGTGACACTGGATAATATACACGTGTAGCAGTCAGTCACCATCATGGCTTTCTGTCTCATGCAATCCTCCTCTCTGGCAAACTGGACTTATATTGACGTCAAGGTAAGATCTGCATTTGCGGTTAGAGTCGTGTGTATAAGAGTGGCGTTTTTATTATGATTGGCGACAGTGAACTCTTATTCTAGTTTAATAACAAACTATGGATACAAGAAGCCATGGATTAGTAACTCATGGTAACGTTGCACATGGCCTATACATGTTATAATAACAAGTTACGAATTAACCCATGGGGCAAATATATTATTATACTTTGGAAATTGATACGGTACACATATCTTATAACATGTATAATAACAAGCTATGAATTAACCCATAGGGCAAATATATTATTATACTTTAGAAACTCATACGATACACATAGCTTATAATAACGACCTATGGATTAGCCCATGGGACAATATATTATTTTTTTATTTATCACATTATACTTTGCTATAGCCCATGGGACAATATATTATTATCTTTTGATTTATCACATTATACTTTGATATTTTATCGGATAAAACACCTCAATATGAGTATTGCAGTGAATTGAAGCGGTGCTCACAAGTGAAATAAAAATACGAAATAGTATATTTAATATTATTTTAGCATATCCGTTTTTTGTTATGCTTATAAATAATAATTTTAATTACGTTTACTCCAAATGTTGTTATTAAGATTTTACAACGCTAAGTTTATTCCATTGGTATTTAGATTTTACCATTTTTTCCGCTGTTATTCAGATTTTGTGATGTTTCTTCTCATTTCAGCCAACCTTTTAATTAGAAAATGTGGGCTATTGCAATTAAAGTTCGACGTCGTCGCTGTTAGTGTCGGCGTCCGCGTTAACATTTGTGGGCGCGATAACTTCCAACAGTTTTTCTGGCTGAAAAAAAGTAAAATGGCTTATCGATTTATCGCATTTCACGTCCTTACTTTTGCCTTGTTTAAAGACGACTATTGGCCTAGTCGCTCTTAGCCGTGTAACAATATTATGTATAGTTAGGTTCATATAGACGAGACGAAAGCTGAGGACGTTATAATGGTGATGTGATATACCATTTCCCATTGTAATAATCCAAGCTCGAAACGTTTTGTGATCATGTGGTATACCATTTCCCATTGTAATTATCCATAGTTTTGGTCTCTGCAGATTGTCTGTTTATTTAACTTATATTTACAAATAAACACTGGACGCTCCTGACCGAGTGAACTTGAGACGTTGACGTAATGTGGACTACTGTTTGCGACTCTGGTCCACCAAAAAACCAACATTTGGTTCGACGTCTGGTGTTAACTGTCAAGATGACTATGACGTAGGTAGCTGTATCAAGCTTGCTCTAGCTCTGTGTTTCGTGGTGGTAGCCGACGGCTTATCCTGGCCCTCAGCAACGGTGCGTCAGAATCTGACGTCTGTAGATGTCAGATTCTGACGCACCGTTTTCTGACGTCTAAAGTCGATCCCCGCACTGTAAGAGTACAAATATTTATTATGGCCGTAGTCCCATGCTTGGTTTTCAAATGAAGCGGAATGAGCCAGCTTAAACATTTATGATGATTTTCAAATTTAAAAAACCCTTTGTTTGCCATGATTTATACACAAATATTTCAGTGTTTAATTAACCCTTTAACCCTCACGATGCATTAAAGCAACATTTTTCATCCCTGAAAACAGACTAAATTTTCCTACAACCAAGGGTTTTAAAATGGAAATTTTTATGAAACTGGTTTACCAATACATGGTAATTTTCTTTAATGTTTAAACCACATCAAATCATCTTCATTCACTACAAGTCGAGAATTGCGACAGCAATTCGCGGCTTGTAGTGGATGAAGTTGACTATGGTAAACTCAGGCTTGAAAGGTTGAACTAGTCAGCCTTAAACTAATCTGGCAATAGATAATATGATATCAGGGGCTTATCTTACTAAACATTCCATCTTTTATCTTACCTTTCTCTTATTTCCATTAGAATAGTTAAGATTGATAGAAAAGACAGAAAGTTTGGATCAGATAAAAGTTTGGATGTATGGTGAGATACCCTGGCAAGTCACGCCTTGGGATGAATGGAGCTTTCCCTTCGCTATTGGTAATTTTATTGCTACAATATATATGTTTGATAGCACTGGGTAAAAATAGTTCATACAATCTTAAAATACACTGCTCGTGACGTCATTCTATTGTTAAAACAGTAGATTAGAATCTACGAATCTACTTTTATTTTATACTGGTCAGGTTGGGCACAATACACGCGTGGCTTAACCATGCGTGTTTAATATGGTTTAGCCATACTAACAATGAAATTGATGTTTTCTATATCAAATCTTGGAACACCTGCACATAATTAATATTCTGTGTATTTCAAGTCGAAGAAAATCTCAATTACAATAGATCCGCAGATCCGAATATATTCGGCGCTTCGCGCCTCGTACATTCGGATCTACGAATCTATCGAATTTTATTCTTTCTCCTCGACATATATAATCTGTCCACCCAAGTGCATCCATTGAACGTAGGACATAACAGCCCACATAAGATGACCTGCCCCGATAGCTCATCCATTGAACATAGGACATAACAGCCCACATAAGATGACCTGCCCCGATAGCTCATCCATTTAACATAGGACATAACAGCCCACATAAGATGACCTGCCCCGATAGCTCATCCATTTAACATAGGACATAACAGCCCACATAAGATGACCTGCCCCGATAGCTCATCCATTTAACATAGGACATAACAGCCCACATAAGATGACCTGCCCCGATAGCTCATCCACTTAACATAGGACATAACAGCCCACATAAGATGACCTGCCCCGATAGCTCATCCATTTAACATAGGACATAACAGCCCACATAAGATGACCTGCCCCGATAGCTCATCCATTGAACATAGGACATAACAGCCAACATAAGATGACCTGCCCCGATAGCTCATCCATTTAACATAGGACATAACAGCCCACATAAGATGACCTGCCCCGATAGCTCATCCATTGAACATAGGACATAACAGCCCACATAAGATGCCCTGCCCCGATAGCTCATCCATTGAACATAGGACATAACAGCCCACATAAGATGACCTGCCCCGATATCTCATCCATTTAACATAGGACATAACAGCCCACATAAGATGACCTGCCCCGATAGCTCATCCATTGAACATAGGACATAACAGCCCACATAAGATGACCTGCCCCGATAGCTCATCCATTTAACATAGGACATAACAGCCCACATAAGATGACCTGCCCCGATAGCTCATCCATTGAACATAGGACATAACAGCCCACATAAGATGACCTGCCCCGATAGCTCATCCATTGAACATAGGACATAACAGCCCACATAAGATGACCTGCCCCGATAGCTCATCCATTGAACATAGGACATAACAGCCCACATAAGATGACCTGCCCCGATAGCTCATTCGATCCGATTTATAGTTGCCTCCTGAAACTGAGAGGTACTGGGTTCGTTTCCTGGGTTCATGTTCGTCATTGGTGTTGTGCATATGCAGTGCTTCAAAGTGTTCAAATGCCTGGAGTTTGCAGTGCTATCCATGGTACTATCATAGTTGTTCACCTTTAAAAGACTTCAAGGGTTCTTTAGAGTGCATAGTAGCTATGCACTATAAAGAACCTTATCTTTCGATAAGAGTAGGGCATAGTCCCGACTTCGGGCTTTTTCCTGTCGCAATATTACCTTTATGTTGGGCCAACGTTGCAGACGGTGTTCCAAAAAAAGGCCAGCATCGGGTCAACGTCTCGTTTTTGCTGGGATGTACCCAGTGCATCATGCATCATTAGGATCTGTTCTGTCAGTTGCATGCTGTTTGGCATGATACGGACGCACTAGTCTACAGCAATCATCCAAGGGAAGCTGCAGCCTTCTCGTATCTTGCCATAATCTTCAGGCGGATTGCCAGTGGCGTACCCTGGGACATCCGCTCAACTGCGGTGCCAATGCAGCTCTCGCATCAGTGCTGGCGCTAGTGTAGGCTGTGGTAGCTTTAAATAACCGGCAATGGCGTGTTGTTGACATTAGGTCTCTCACGGGGAATGAATGGAGTTACCCTTCCTATTGTTACTCTGGGGACTATCCAACCCGAGGATAGCGGAGCTGCGCAAAATGCCACGGAGTTTCAGCATTAAATTGTACAGCGAAACCCAAGTCTCCGGCCGTCTGGGCATGTCTGGGGGTTAGACATACCCAGAACCCCTTATCGGGCGAGCGAAGGAAAATGCTCTCAATAACCCACCATACCCTATCACCCCCACCCTCACATCATCATCTGTACATCATTCATGTCATCAATTGACTACAACGTTTTTATCGTATTAATGTGTCACTTATAAGACCATTTGTGCCGAAAAGTGACGTAAAGCAATGATTTACGACTACTACTATGATATTGTTGCACCAATTTATGAGAAAAATCGATGCTTCTATCCCGGCGCATGCTTTTGCGATATGGCACACTATATTACTAGACATTAGATAAATAGATCAGTCCTCTATAAAATACATCTGGTGACTAGAACTTTCAGGAACAGTTCATTTCTGGAATAATAGCTACACACCACAAGGAAATGGTTATCAATTTCTATTGATCCTGAGTCAGAAATTGAACAAAGTATCTGGTCAACAGACAAAAATGAATATTTATTTCTTAACTAAAATATGGTGTATACATATTAGTAAGTGTGCTATTTTTTTAAAATGTGCCCTGTTCAATGATACAATACAGTATAATATAATTATGGAAATTATATAATTATATAAAATTAAAAATATACATAATCTGGTCAAAGCTACACTTAAAATCAACTTAATTAGCATTGTAGGGGTAGGCTTTGTAACCGCCCCTCTATTGGAATATAAATATACTTAAAACATAATGACAGTAGATAAGAACAAAGTCTAATTCTATATCAGATTTGTTTGTTTATTGATAATCATGAAGACAATAAAGAAAAACATGCTGTAAACGTGTCCGTCTATATCTGAGCGCTGAACGTATCCGTCTGTATCTGGGCGATGTGGTAATAATGTTCTAGACAGTGTAAAATGTATCTTTCCCGAACCAACAGCCAGAGATAAGAAACACATATTTTTGTAAGCAGTGGTAAAAATAACTGGAAGTGTAGAAACCTATGTAATATTAAAACTGTATGACATTTACAATCATGCAGAAATTGGTCTTATTTATCTGTTGACATGCAAGGAGTTCACTTTACAGAGAGCTCACAGCCTCATGTAAAATTCAATTGACCAGACTATTTGAGCGAAATCACTATCTTCTTAATTCGCGATAATAATATATTCTCGGCGCCACAGAATCACGAAAATGTAGGAATCTCTATAGATATGTGCATATATCTTCAGTATGTATATCTATAGATATGTACATAGATCTTCAGTAGTATGTATTGAGTTTACATGTAGTTTGGTCTTAAAGCTGTGTTCTGAACTGATGGCTTGGTGCACACAGCAATACTCACAGCAAAGTGGTGTACAATCTAGCAGTATGTCTGACAGAGCCCCCAGCTAACGCGAGGCATTAACCCAGCGCTGGTTTAATGTTGGCCCAGCGTCGAAGACGGTGGAACAACATTAAAACAGCATTGGTGAATGCCTCGTGTTTACTGGACCGGCATACACCATTCATTGACCCAATGTTTGAATAATGTTGGGCAGGCGCGGATCCAGAGGGGAGGCGCACGCCCACCCGTTTTTGCGTCAAATTCTTTAAAAAGTCCCCTAAGTTGGCCCAAATATGCCCAGAAACTTGCCCGCGAGCTCTCCTTTTTCAAATCCTGGATCCGCCCCTGTTGGTCCATCATCTTTGAGGTTGGCGCAACATTATACCAAAACCTCTTGTTTTTGCATGTATGCTATACATCTGATTGACGTTGATATATTTATGTAGACAACTAGAAAAGGATGTTTTGTCGAACATGCGAGTTCCCACGCAGCAGTGCGATACAAGTGAACAGGATACTACCCCAATGCTGGGCCACCATCGCCGGCACTGGTCAAATTCCATTCAACACCGGGTAGTTCAGATTTTAAGACTGAGAAAGATGATTCTTACTCTTTTAAAATATTTGATTTATTACTCAATATTTTTGTAACCTTTACTTATTTTGTTTTCAGAGAGAGCGTCAGCAGCACCACCTGGTGACGACCAGGGGCAGCAGTAGTGCTCTGATGGCAGGCTATGAGCATTTCTTTATGGGACCTAATGCCTACTACCACCAAGGCAAGCTACCATCAGAGCCACGAGTCAGGAAACCAGGTCGGAATGCTCTATACGCAGCGGCAGAGCATGGACGTCTCAACAGGGTGGCGTTCCTACTGGCCCTGGGTAAAAACCCTGATCGACAAGACTCTTACGGCATCACACCACTACAGATAGCCGCCTGGAACAATCACTGTAAGATTGTGGCAAAACTGGCCAAGTTCCGAGGGTCTGACCTGAACCTGTCAGACCGACTGGGTCATACCGCGCTTTTTAAGTCAGTGTGGAAGGGCTGTGAGGTGTGCGTGAGGTGTTTGTTGAGGGAGGGGGCCAGAGTGGAGTGTCAGGATCACTCTGCTAACACTCCCCTCATGCTGGCCTGTGAACTGGGATTTTCTGACATTGTGAGTCTCCTGCTGAATCACGGGGCTCTCACAGAAGCCCGCAACCGGTGGGGAGAGAGTGCACTTTACGTGGCTGCGGCTCACGGTAACGTGGTGTGCGCCCGGGTTCTGCTGCAATCCGGGGCCCACGTGGATACCCGCACCCTAGACACTTCAACGCCTCTGTTTGTGGCTGCAGGTAGGAGACCCTCACCTCGAACAAAGGCCCTGATCAAACTGCTCCTGAGGCATAACGCCAGCCCAGCGATCACAGGCCGTGATCATGACGTCAACAATGGCAAACCAATCACACCCTTTCAACTGACGTGTCACGTCGGTAACTTTGACATGGCTAGGTTACTGCTGCAGGTCAGCTGTGACATCAACCCCATTATAAGATGGCGCCTCACCAAATCTGCGCCCTACGCTTTCTCAACTGACCCACAGCAGTGGGAGTATTTCAAAGAAATGGCCAAGGCACCGCCAAGACTGTCTGACCTTTGCAGGGTCACTATACGTGATGACCTTGTCAAGGACATGCGACTCGATCTGACCAAGCTGGGCCTGCCTGCCTCCATCATGGCATTTATACAGATGAAATCATCACTTATGTGACTCTGCTCCATCCATGGAATATAATTATCACCCTCTTATGATCAATTGCGGATTAATTAGACGTGTTTGCCACTTTAACCCTTTAACTGCCAAATTATTTTTATAGGAATTCCCACCCATTTGAAGTTGTGTCTCGCTGGCGCGATCCACAACTTCAAGTGGGTGAAAAAATTTTAAGATTTGACAAAACAGAGGTTAAATATTTTGATATAAATTGCCGAATGATGTCACGCTTGATCTTTAACATGTCTAAAAGGTGGTACCTAATGTGTCATTAGAAAAAGAAAAACCGAATATAATCGGGACAGGCAGTTTAACGGTTAAAAGTGATGTAGTCGTCCCTTCAAAAGGATGGGGAAAAGTATCTTTGAGGAACCCTTTCAATGCGTTATCTTTCAGATGATTTTCATGGATATACGGTGGATATGCAGCAAGGAGGTCGGCATTTACACATTCTCAGCAACTTATTGATCATAATGGTCACTTTATTTAACTGATGTATACATCGTTCTCTAATGTGTCATACAAAGTATCATGACGTTCTAGATCATAATGATCCTTAATATTGTTGGCGTATCGCTTTCTCACGTGTCATAATTATGCTTGTGTAAATTAGTGGTGAGCACTGTGTATCTATGATGTACGATGTTATATCGTTACCCGTGCATTGAAAGGGTGTTTCTGTCACTTGACAAATACACCACTTCAAGCCAGAGGCAACATTATACAGCTAATAAATATACTTTATTTCTCATCAGTTGTTATCTATTCATCACCCTGTCCGTGAGATTGACTTAGTTCTGATATAATTAAAGGGACCCCTTGGGATGAGACATTTTCAATGTTGTCAATTTTGAAAATTTAATTTATATGAAGCTATATAGCCTACTAATCTTAACTGAAAATACCAAAAAGTCAAAAAAAAAATTTAAAGGACCGAGAAAAAGTGAAATAGTTGTATTTCCATGTCGTATATTGCCATGTAAACAAAACAAATCAGCAATATTCAGAACTTTACATCACATATTCCCATGTATCAGGCGGTAAGATCAGAGCAGTCGCCGCTAATTGGTGTCTTATAGTCAGGACACGGGAGGACACACCTGCAGCACTGATTGTCTACCCAACGCTGGGCCGATGCCATCAGCATGTGGCCCAATGCTGTGAAAACATTCAATCGTCCTTCAGGTATACAAATAGTTTGTTTGGGTTACTTCTAGTTTCATAAAAATGTTGATTAAAAATATTTGTAAAAATATGAAAATTCTGAAAAAAATAAAAACGTGATCGTGGGATACACTACTTCAGTACGGAATTAAAAACGAGAATTGATGTCATCCCAAGGAACTGCTTTAAGATTAGGAAAGGATGTTCTGTGGAATATATAAAGAGCCCCCACCACATTCCCCAGCATAATGCTTACTCTCCTGGTAGAACGCAGCGCCATTCACCAGTGCAGTCACTTTTTAGTTTAAGCGACCCTTACCCTGTCCTGTGTTGCATGTCAGGTGTGTCTCGTTTAGCATTCAATCGGCACGTGCTCGAGTCCAGCATGAAACACTGTGACAATAGGACATATGTTGTCCAAATCGGCATACACATGGCCATAGAAAACCTCGTTGTATTTGCTAATTACCGTACAGGATAAATCGCACCGGAAGTTATACAGATGGGGGACTCAATAACATTTCTTTGTTCACTAAAATTTCTTTGAGAAATAATGCGATGTACAATAACCTGATAATGAAGTTAATAAAATATGTGTAAGAGAAGTCATTAATTAAATTTTTAAACAGCAGTTTCATATGCATCTGCATACACATTGTATTCAGATTTGAACAGACATTGACTCATTTCACAGAACTGCATTTGTTGCTTGACCTTCGTGAAGCCTAGAAGTCCTTCCAGTTTATTCTGTTAATGTCTCTCTGTGTTAATGACTGGATATGTGACGGGAAGATGGCCTCTGCTCACCATACATTACATGTAAATAGACATAGAATAACAAATATTTGAAATAAAGCGATATGTTTGGTGTCTGGACCCATATTTTTAGCATCATAGAATCTAATGAAAGCAAAATTAGCCTTCTGTAATAATTATTTTTATATTTATTTTACAATGGGAGCCAAATTCTATGGTAATTTTATCTGTCTAGCGAAACTGCCACATTATGTTTTAAACATATGTCTACCACATGACTATGACACCGGTGTTGTCAAATTGCTGGCAACAAACTACTCATGCCTGAATGAGTCAAATCATTTCATTTTATGCAAGAAACAAATGTTTATACAAAAAAAACACAAATGGTTTAATCTCGTGTAACTATTTAGTTTAGAGGTATCAACCAATATAAAATCTGTGTATCTGAGTTTCATTAGCCATCCATTTCAAGTAGATTTTCAGTTCGAAGTAACTCCCAGGCATTCTCAAGAAGGTTTAGCTGGGAGATCCCGACGCGTATGTAGCCTACCAATCCCTTGCGTAATTTACAAAATATCTCGTTTGGCTAATGGTATTTAAACCCCCACGATGCATTAAAGCATCATTTACGTCCCTGAAAACAGACTTAATTTTCCTACAACTAAGGGTTTTAGAACGCATATTTCCATGAAACTGATTTACCAATACATGGCAATTTTCTTCACTTTTTCAACCACATCAAATCGTCTTCATTCACTACAAGTCGAGAATTGCGACAGCAATTCGCTGCTTGTAGTGGATGAAGATGAAAATAGTAAATTCAGGCTTGAAAGGGTTAAATGTTGATTTTTTTACAGAATGGGAACTGTTTTGTATCACAACTAATAGGCTGCGTGAAGCTCGACGTACAGCTTCTATCCAAATACTTTTTTTGCGTGAAGATTTATAGATCACCTTAGACAGCACCAATCGCTGAGTGGCACATATCTGAAGTATAATTAGGCCTGGGGCTGTTTCAAAAAAAAATAGAAATTCGCTGCACCCCCCCCCCCCCCGCGACATAGGTTTCGTGGTTGTTTCTTATTCCTGCACATATAAGCTTTAAATTTCAGAGCAGTAACCAAAAATTAAAGTGTCCAAAATATGTCATTTTAACCCTTCTAACACCAGAGCATCAAAAATAACTTGTGACAATTAATATGTGAAAATCGTCTCGCAAAAAAATTCAGGATACAGAAATCGTTTGAAAAATTGCCCAATATATCTACGACAGCTGTGTAGATGATGCAAAATTCAAACAAAAATAAACAGAAAATTTGAAATTTACAAATAAAGCATTTCAATGAAATTTTATTTGAAAAAATTGACAAATTTTAAACTTTGATTTCCTTTAGTTATACTGAACTTTAGAAAGAGTTATGTAGATCGTATTTATTTTTTTATTGTTCGCAAATATATAAATTTATTTTTTAGAACGATAAACCAAACATTGGGGTATATAATGTACTCAATTTATAGTATTTTTATGCAGTACTGGTATGATTCTTATAAAAAAAATTGTTGATTTGATTTTCTTCGCCATATCATATTTTAATATAGTACTTATATATTTAAATGAAAGATAAATAACAATTTTAAGTATTTATACCCAGATAGCGAATTATAAAACAAAAATAAACATTTAGAACATTTTCGTAGTAATATGACATATTCTACTTCTGAGCCAGCTGGCTTCTATTCAAAGTCTGAATAGTCAGAATCCTGGATCACATTTGCTGTATCAACTTCTATCGCGTTATCACATAGAGATTTACATCCACAGACACTGGTACAGTTCATGCTATTACGGCAGCATGTGCATCTTTTATCTTTGCAACTTTTGCACTTACAGCTAAGACACTCCAGAACAGGTTTGGGGGCAGGTGTGTTATTCATCTAGTCTATGGAAATGCTGTTTAGTTTCACCCTCCAAACATGTCCGTGTGGGGGCAAGTAAACTCCTGCGCCATATTGCAGCTCAATAGTTAGAACACGTAATATGTTTATATGTAGCATCTTGAAATGGGGGCAGACGTTATGGATCGGTTGTGAGCGATCCAGATAGATAATATCTCAATTCATTGACATTATGATGTTGTTTATGCCCATATATGGCACCTATAGCTTCTCTTAGCAGTTCGTTGGAAATGTTGAATGTTGTGCCAAGCTGCTGCATTGTTTTTCAAAATTAAAAAAATATTGCAGGTTAGTTTGAATGCGATATGGTATTATTTTTTATTGAATTTAAGAAGAGCTGTATAAATCGACTTTTTATTCTCAGAACCATGGATAAACACATTTTAAATGGTTGACCAATTATTTACCAGATCTTGAACCCTGATCCATCGTTTCCTGGCCCGCATCTTTTAGGCTGTGCAATGCTATGAATATTTGCAAAAAATTGCAAATTTATTGACTTCGTCTTTTAAAACCTGTTGTATATTTAAGGAACAGGTTTGATTGACTTGCGAATATTACAAATTCGCCCAACCAGTAGGCCTGTATCTGTGGGAAATCCCATATATATCCGCATGCATTATTTGTTTTTTTCGTTGCGATCTAATACAACCCCAGAAGCTTTCATCTAATTTGATAATATGGTTAACTTGAATACAATTAAGATGCAGAACTATGACTGCTCTTCATGTACTTATGTTTCAAATGAAATTGCTCTGGGTGTATTGTAGTTATTCTCATCTATACATAATATTGCTAGAAGCTGGGACGGAAATTCATGCCTCGTTTGTTAATAATTTATATGATCCAAGGTGCTTCGTCTTTTTTTTTATCTACTTCTCGTCTTCAGTTAACGCCAAGAACAGTACAACAATTATCAGGTAAATGTGTTTGGTGACAGTTTGCAGTTTGTTCAAAACAAATCTTGTTTCACCAGATAATAATATTATGTGTACTGAGGTTAGTAAGTACTAATTAGGAGTGGGTATAGCTTATTGCTGTGCTTTAAAAATAATAGCTGGGGATAGTTGAACATGAATTGTCATCCATAGTGAATATGTAGGATCCTGACGTCGTCAGTTAATGTGGCGTTTATCCCCAGCTTCCCGGACGCGAGAGGTTGTGGATGACCACCTCGTTTCCGTACTTTGGTGACGGGTGCACAAATTGCAATGTGTGCGGCCTTGGTATTTTTCCCGCACTTCAGGCGTTACACTCGGCGACTACGGACGTGCCGTAGCTCGCTCTCGCTAAGTCAGTTGGGACGTGCCGTGCGCGGAGGTTGTGCTTTGCTGTTGCCATATGTTAAACGAATAAACATGATAAGAGAAGAGAGAGTTTTCTGATTTGTTTGGAACCGTCGACTTGACGGAGGAGGAGGAGGAAGTTTGAGTTTAAATGGTGAGATTGGGCAGATTCCCTCGTCGGCCATTGTGACCCCATAATGGAGCCCCCGACGTAGCCCCATCTTCCCATAAATATACCTAAGAAATGCTGATGCTACAACATCATCTTTAAAACGCAAATAAGTAGACCTATAATTAACCAGAGCCACTTCTAATTCTGGAAATATATTAATAAAGCTACGACAATGCCTAAATCGTGGAATTGTTGAATAAGTTTATTGAACCTTTAGTCGTTCATGAGTCAGAGTTGATGACGCTCATGATGTTTGACTTGTTGCCTTTCCTTAAACGAGTAAATGCAGCTGTCTTCCTTGTGTCAAACAGTCCTGCTGTGACGCAAGCTTGATGTTAATTTGTTGCGTTATATCAGAACATTTTTAGAATCAGATTCACTGAAATCATGTACTCTAAACAAAATATGATAGACACCACCTGAGGAAGTAAACCAAAAAAATACATCCCTGCAAATTATTTATGTAGCTTTTGCTGGAGGGAGTGCATCATCAGGTTTTATGACATATATCAGGCCTTTCAGACAATGTGCTAACTTTACATTTAACTGTTTATTTTACCTTTGTGTAATTTACACCTTATGTCTTTGTAATAAAGATAGCAGCTTCAAATTTAAATAAATATTATTTTTTTTTATTATAACATTGTATAATAACATATTTAAAAGAGTAATATTTAAAACTTTAATACACGGTACAAATTTAATTTAATATCCTTTCAATTAAATTACTTATATAGGGCCTAACGCCGCGGAGGAACGAGCTTGGAGGTGTGGTAATCCGTATCAGTGTCCGAAGAAGTGTTTATGTCAATGTTTATGGTATTATAGCTAAGAGTCCAATCCGAAGGCATCATCATACTTCAATGTATTTCAGGGTTTTTGATAAAGTGTTATTTAATTTTCATATCTAAATTGTAATAACTTTATTATTTTGTATTATTATTATTATGTCACGTTATGACAATTGCAATTATATTGTCAGAAAGTGATAAGACATGCTGAAATGAGCGACAGCCAATTTTGAGCTCACATTAATTAAATAAACAGTGTTTGTTTTACGTTTTATGTGTTTTTTTTTCTTTTAAATAATTAACAGCAGTAAATTATATGTCTTAGGAAGGTTTCTTAGGTTTATATTAAGGTATATTATGAAGAAAATAATGTTCATTTACAGGAAAAATATTTTCATTTTGGTGGCCATTTTAGATTTTCTGGAAAAGCAGAGTGAAAATTAGAAGGCTTAACGACTAAATTTTATAATTTGCCCTAGAGAAACTGTGTACCAAATTTGGTGCTATTGTCCGCCCGATAAATATAATGCTAACAAATGGCGTTAAGGAACTAATAAATATCCATTCGGGTATGGTCACAAAACATTTAATATGACACATTTCGGGATTTTGTATTTTGTGTTAATGCTATCAATTTTACTAAGTAATCATATATGTTTAATACATATTCGTATAAAACTGTATCATTAGCGGGAATTCAGCGAAATCAAACTTGCAAGAAAATTAAATTAAATTTAAAAAAACAAACAAAAAAATTGATCAAATTCAAGTTTTTACAGCTATTACAAATGTTTTATTTTATCTATGGTTGCGCATGTATACATTTGTTTAGCGTATTTTAGCTGAATGTTTTATGAAATAGTATAATTCAGATAAAAATGATGACTGAATAATATTATTTTCAGTTTTATGACTTTTCTTAGGGTATGGTGATTAAAGTGTCTCAATTATGTTTTTTGGACACCGGAATTTTTTGTGACTGTCTCGGATATTAAAGTTGATATATTTCCTACAATAAGAAACGAAGAAACTTATGTCGAAGGGGCGGTGCAGCGAAATCGTATTTTTAGCAGGCTTTCGCAAATCAGCCCCGGGCCTAAATATAATATCAGGCATTTAAAGTATCTAACTAATATGAGAGTATTCGTGAAATCACAACCACATGTTAACTTGCTTTAGAACAGAGAAATAAATTTTGTTTAACCTCTATACATATTGACCATTGTGATTTATCTGATTAGTGCAGCCATATTCATCATATTGTTCAAAAACTATTTCTGATGTATCGTAGCCTGAGAATCAGGTTTCGGAGCAGCAGATTATTCTGTACCTGAACTATTCCTGATGTATCGTAGCCTGAGAATCAGGTTTCGGAGCAGCAGATTATTCTGTACCTGCTTTCTATGCTCCTGCATATTCATTAAATATTTTTTATGGACAGTAGCGGAACCTTATCACACCGAGTTATATAGTTATGTAGATATCCAATCTTCTGAACCAGATCTACATTAGCACTACTGTTGAACGGAGGACACAAGGTATGGCAGTGATGCTGGGGTACTATGCTATACACCATGCTATCATCGACGTCCTTTACTGGTTTCGTGGCATGCCTTCCCATACAGTCTTACAGTGAGATTAAATTCATCATGATTTTGGTAGAAGAACAACATGGCTTACGTTTCTCTGACCGAGCACACTGTTGCTCACTTATCATTTCAGGTGTCAAACTACACTGCCAATTCTAAATAAATGTTATTAAATTGGTAATGTAATTTGAGATATATGAAGAAGAAAATTTATTTGACCAAACACAATAAGTACAATATAACATTACATGTATAATTAACAGTCAGGAAACCATAGTTAAGACAAATAATGTCGCTATCACTATGGCCACCTTTCACAGAAGAAATATATTTTTTAAATATTTAAAATGAATATCGGTCAAGCAAATACTAATATACCAATAATTAAATGGTAAATATATACATACATACATGAATGAGTATGCGTATTTATACATAGTTTTAAAAATAGTGCTAGCTATATGTATGTCTTTCATATAAATAATAAAAAAACGGACATAAAATCCACCCTTGTGAGACTCCAGTTGAAATGTTTGTGATGGCTGATCTAATAATATTTATTTTCACACATTGTGTTCTATTTTTTTAATAGTTTTTGATTCAATTTGATGAACATCATTGGATACCATAAGATTTAAATATAAAAAGGAGACTAGAAAAAGGGTGAAGTGAACATGTTTGTGTAAGAACAACAATGGACAACTGATGTGTGTTAACCCTTTAGCCGCCGGTGTCGCATATATTCGGGTTTTGATTTTTTATTAGCACATTAAGTACCACCTTTTAAACATGTGACGAAGATAAAATGTGACACTAATCAGCAATATTTGAAAACAGTTGACCTCCATTTTGTCAAATCTGAATAATTTTCACTCACTTGAAGTTGTGGAACGCGTCAGCGAGACACAACTTCAAGTGTGTGAAAATTCGAATTAAATAATTTGGCGGTTAAAGGGTTAACAAAATTGAATCGATATATTTGCAGTCAATTATAATGTTTTAATAAGTTACATTAAGTTTTATTTATAGGTTAATTACATATTCAACATGAGTCAAAAAATATACTCAAATAACAAATATACTACTGTAATTTCAATAAATATGTCGACGGATTACATAGTTCATAATAATGTACAACATAGAAGGCATATGATTAGGTACTGTGACAGCGGAGTCTGACACTAGATGTTTGGTTGTTTTGACACTTCCAGGGGCTAGATGAGAAAATTGGTCCTTAGGTACCTCTGAAAAGTCTAAGCAGAATTTTTGGCGGCACTTTTCAAAAATGGCGGCCAATGCGAATGCTAACAATTAGAAAAGTTACGCCTAATCGCATTTTTGTAATGAAACATTAATATAAGGATTTTCTTTTGGGTCAAGGAATTCATTTCTAAAAAAATGATATATCCTTACGTTCCTTGATACACAAAAATCCAACATGGCCGCCATTAAATCGATGTCGGTAATGTTTTAGTTATGATATGAATATCAGCCTTTACTGGGAATGTTTGAGGTTATTAGCTCCCGCCGTCACCGTAGGTGAGACGAACTGACTGGTTTTTACCTCTTCTTTTGCCTATAACTTTGTAAGAAAATAAGCTAGGATAACAATTTTTGGTATCTGGGTTACTTCCAGGTGGATAATGAACAGGTTAAAATATTTTAAATCTGAATTTAATACGCAAGGTTGCAGAGGAGAAAATGATGATGTTACGGCGTTGGGCCGTCTTTGAACATTTCGTTTCCGGAGCATATCTCTGAAAGTACTTGTCCGATTGTCTTCAAATTTTACACACAACACCTCTAAGGGGTCTAGTTGTGCCTTTTGGGGTATATGAACTTTGACCTACTTTTGGTTCAGAACTATGACCTATTTAGACGTTTTGACGCACACTTCGTTTCCGGAGTCATATTGCACATACATGTTCTCTAAGGTCCCTAGTTGTGCCTTTTCAGGTTTTTAATTTATAACATCGGTAAATCCGACTGAAATATTATGCGGAATATCATGAAAACCGCCCAATATAGCTACACCATTACTATAAAACAAACTGTAAGGTTTCAAGAGAGGATGCATTTTGAAAAATTTCAAGTCGATGAAATTAAAAATGGCCGCCTATTGGCCATTATTCACCTCGACAGGCCTGATATTGAGTAACCCGTGCTAGATAGCTAAACCATTACTATAAAACAAAATGTGAGATTTCAGGAGAGGATGCATCTTGAAAAATTTCGTCTCAATCAAATTCAAAATGGCCGTTTATCGGCCATTATTCACTTTTACATGGCCGATATTTGGTTAACCGTGCTAGATGGCTAGACCATTACTATAAAACAAAATGAGTTTTCGGGGGAGGATGCACCCTGAAATTTTGAACTTACGAATTCAAAACGGCCGACAATTAGCATTATTTACCTTGATAGGCCTGGTATCTGGTAAACCGTGCTAGATTGCTAGATCATTACTATAAAACAAAATGTAATTTTTCAGGGGAGGATGCACCCTGAAATTTTTTAACTCTATCAAATTCAAAATGGCCGACAATCAGCATTATTTACCCCGATAGGCCTGATATCAGGTAAACCGTGCTAAATAGCTAGACCATTACTACAAAACAAAATGTGACGTTTCCGGGAAGGATGCCTTTTAAAAACTTTCGACTCAATCAAATTCAAAATGGCCGCCTATTGGCCACTATTTACTTTCACATTGCTGATATTTGGTAAACCATGTTAGATAGCTAGATCATTCCTATAAAACAAAATGTGCGATTTCAGAAGAGGATACATCTTGGAAAAAATTGTCTCGATCAAATTCAAAATGGCAGCCTATCGGCCATTATTCACTTTCATATAGCCGGTATTTGGTAAACCATGCTAGATGGCTAGACCATTAATATAGAACGAAATGTGAGATTTCAGCTGAGGATGCACCTTCAAAAATTCCGACTCGATCAAGTTCAAAATGGCCGCTTATTGGCCATTATTCATTTTCACATGACAGATATTTGATAAACCGTGCTAGATGGCAAGACCATTACCATAAAACAAAATGTGAGTTTTCGGGGGAGGATGCATCCTGGAAATTTTTAACTCTATCAAATTTAAAATTGACGACAATCGACATTATTTACCTCCATAGGCCTGATATCAGGTAAACCGTGCTAGATGGCTGGACCATTACTATACAACAAAATGTGAGATTTCAGGAGAGGATGCATTATAAAAAATTTCGACTTGATCAAATTCAAAATAGCCGTCTATCGGCCATTATTCACTTTCACATGGCCGATATTTGGTAAACAGTGCTAGATGGCTAGACCATTACTATAAAACAAAATGTGATTTTTCAGGGGAGGATGCAACCTGGAAATTTTTAACTCTTATCGAATTCAAAATGGCCTAGGACTACATTAATAACCCTACACAAAATTGCTTAAATCAAATTCTAATTCGGAGCGGGAGCTCCAGGACTTATGTAGTCTTGTTTTGATAGAAAATGCATAACAGGGGCGTTTAGATGAAAATACCTTATGGTAGATACCAAAACCTCGGATCTGCTTCTATTCTGTTTAAAATTATATTGATTTTTTGTTTGCACAAATGACGGCCAACTCGGATTTTACTCGTAATGCAAAGGCTAAGGTATACCTGAAAACCCAAGAGCGGACACCAATATCAGGAATTTGCGTCCATTTTGTCAAAAAGATATCAATTTATGGCTTGACCTTGCACAAATGGAGACGATCTTCTATTTTACCCACAATACAATGTGTAATATAATTTTCGGTCACACCACTATGCTGGACATACCTTAAAACCATATGGCAAACAGCAAAATCATGAATTTGCTAATTCTATCCGCTATCAGCCTATGTAACGATAACTTGGCTAAGCTGCCTGGCTATAAAGCCTTAATACCCATCATTATGTCACGGAGAGTGCTCTTATAACACGTTGTTCTATAGGCGTTGTCTAATTGTAATACACTAAATAACACAGGCACACGAGACCCTCTTTTTAAAATGGAACAGCCCCGCTCATTGTATGAGGCATAAAGGGTGGACATAAATGAAAGAGGCTCTGTCAAGCTATAATGTATAATACTACCACATGTTTGACAGGTTTTTACATGTAATGGGAGACGAAATATTACCAAACATACCTTCATTGGCAGCTACTTTCAGCCATCACGTCCAATATAAAACCTGCCAAAAATAGCACATGCGCACGTGGCTCTTATCATTTCATACTGTTGTGTATCACTTGATAAAGCGCACTCTCCTATAGATATAGGTCGTCGGGAAAAAACGAAAATTTGAAAAAATCATGTAATTATTATTTTTTATTAATATGGCACTAACAATAAATAAAATATTATCATGTTAATTTCGATTTTGATGTCCACATTTTCGTGGAATTCATGAGAAGCTCCACAAACACACAGAGAAGAGAGCCCTCAATTTAGCAAACCCCGTTTTAGACAGTTGCGCTGTTTTCATTTTATCCAGCCGATAAGTAGCCGTTCAACCATTTTAGTACAGGGACTTTAGACGTCAGAATGGGGACTTTAGATGTCAGACGTCATATTTTGAAAGAATTAAAAATGTATAATGACCATAGACCCATAACATATATTAGATATTCAAATGAAATGTAAAGAGCTGACAAATAAGACATTTATGATCAGTTCAAATTGAAAAAAGCCGTTTGGTCTCTTGGTTTAGATAAAGTATTTAAGCGCTGTAAGGATTACAATTATTATGAAGAATAGCATGTGAAAAAAGTATTGAAACTCACTACCAAAGAAACTGAATAAGCCTGGCCTACTCTAGAAAGAACAACTTTTTAATTTCCATTCACTGAGATTTCTGAATGTATGTACGTCATTATTCCACACTCCCAAATTTATCTTATGAATAGTCATATACACAGATCATTGAAGCTCGCTGTGACAGTTGTGTGGAATATGCTACACTGACGTTTCCCCCGGGCGTTTTTCACTCTGAAATTTGGTAAAGGTTTTATTGAACGTATACATATCAACTTTGACATAGTGGTCATTTTTATTTCTTTTTTGTACGTTTTTTATATGTGGCGCGAATTGATTAGACGTTTTCTTGTCATTAGTATCCCACAGTTGGGAACAGTTTGTGTCACTGCATGTGTGCACCGACGATAGATGACGGCCGCAGTGATTTGCGTTTTTGTTTACACAGAGTAAGAGACATCTGGTGAATAATTTTTCATTCCAGATCTTTTTGATCTAATAATGTAAGAGTTCGTTTTAAATTATATAAATGTCATATAAAAAGTTTACAGTACATATGTGCATTCCTTGCAGTAAAGTGCAGTGTAGTCAGTACAAGCAAAATTAAGCAAAATATTAATTATGACAATCATATTTAGGCAGTTCGACCTAATTCATTAACCTGATACTTATATAACACGCCTTAACCTAATACTGCAGGGTTTAATTATAATGACGAGATTAACATTTGGCTTGATCTAGGTATTTGAGTCAGAATGAAAGAGCGATAGGAAATCCTCAAAAAGGAGGGGCTACAAATGTAGCATACCATTTTTTTTTGCAAACACAACATGAACTGATAAACTATAATGTTTTTGGATTTTGTTTCATGTGTAATCTGACGCCACTGTCGTGAGTGTGTTATCCCATGTGAAGCATTGCCTGGTTGAAAGGTAGCAACGGGAGTTTTATTATTTGAATCATCGCCTGAGTTTTATTAACCCTAACAGTGTGGGGATAGACTTTAGTCGTCAGAATCTGACGTCTGTAGACGTCAGATTCTGACGACTAAAGTCGATCCTCACACTGTAAGAGTAAAAATATTTCTAATGATCGTAGACCCATAACATAGGTATTCAAATGAACCGGAAAGAGCTAAGTAAGACATTTATGATGATTTCAAGGTGAAAAAATCCCTTTGGTTGCGATGTTTTTTTTTCAAATTAACTCTTTAATGGTTAAACATGACTGATCCTGTGTAGGATTTGACGTCTGGCGTCTGGTATGGTGCTTTGCAATTGCCGCTGCCTGTCGTGCAGGTTCAAACCCTGCTTGAGACTGAATCTTCAGACAAGTAGGCCTATCATGTTTCTCCCCTTTCAACGTTGGGACAATGTTTCGATATTTGTGTCCTTGGGCAAGGCACTTTACCTTCACATGCTCCACTTGACTTGTAAATGAGTAGACCTACCTGGTACGACTGAGATAGCAATATGTACAATAAGTTCAATGCGCCGAAATGGCTGGAGGACTGTATGCTCTCCGTGGATTTGGAATGGCACACGAATGAACCAGTCCAGTGATCAGGGGATAATAATTATGTAAAAGTCGGCTGATAAGTCTTTAGATTTGATATCAGAACTTAAACACGCACCTTCGCCTTCTACTCTGGTTCCCTGAGCACTACACGGCGCGGCTGAGCTTCATAAATGAAATTGGCCAGGCAACTTGAACTTCACATTCATGAAACACCTGGCGTTAGTTAATGACAATAATTGTACACCAGTGAAGAGGCTCCACACGAGAGGGCACAAAACACACGGGCGCTACACACAAAATTGTTACACATGAAATCTGGTCAGTTGATAAGATTGGGTGTGTGAAACTTTCATCAAATAGTCACGCTTACCGCCGAATCTTAAACCACACAATTAAATGATTTAAATGCTCAACCACTTGAAGTTGTGTCTCGCTACCGCGACCAACAACTGCAAGTAGGTGAAAATATTATTCATCTTTGTTTAATTTGTTACCAAACATTTGCAAATCTTGATGTTTAAACATTCGCCTCATCCCCCATTGGCTAATAAAACTTGGCTGATTAAAAACGACTATAGTCGGGAATAGGAGGTAAAGGTATATCACCCCAGACAGCCATCCATTCATAGCAAATAGACAAACACAACATTTTTAAATATTATTTGTATTTATTATCTGCATTTGTGTTCCCATCTCTACATTCAAAACAATGTAACCCAACCAAAATATATGACTAATTGTTCCCCCAGAAACCAAAGTGTCAAATCTGGTATTTAGTAGAAAAAAACATTTAAATCCCAAGCTGATTGGTTGACATTACCAAGCATAACATGGTTGTATAATAGTTCAAAACAGGTGAGTCGTCCCGAGAACGTATTCAAAACATTAACACAACAAAAACATGCCGATCCCATGGCAGGAGAATATCCTTGTGGTAGAGTATAGTCATAAACCTGATGACGTCATAGTGGATTGTCCAGTTTGGTATGGTACACTGTAGCACATGCGCACTCGCCACGACTGGTCTTTTATTATTGATAATTGTCATATTCTCCAAAAGACAATTGTTGAGTAAGGTTACAGCTTTCACTATGTCATGTATGTGGCAGAGAGGTAACCAACCACGTTTTTTTGTGTTAACATACATAGAATAGATTTGTAGATCAGAATGCACGAGACGCTTTCAGATCTACAAATCTATCTTCGGATTAATTGATTCTTTCTTCTGCTGCATGTTTCTTTCGCTGTTGTAGATTTAACAAATTTTATGAAAATGTGGGGCATTTGGGGAGTGCGTTTCACAAACATACATCATTTTTTTCTTCTGCATAGTGAGAACCTGACCTGAAATACAACGACGTCGTTGCTGCCACCTTTGTTGCCGCTGCCTGTGACGTCATCATTCACATTGTTGTCACTGACCACAGTCTGCCCTGGTGTCGGCTGGAATGACGTCATCAACATAAACACACTCACCACCAGAATCACCTGTAAAATAAAATAAATCACCACTTAGTTTAGAATCTGAATGTCCTTCGAGTTCAAACAACACATCTAACTTACCTGGTCTCGACCATAGCTGTTACCACTTGCATAAACTGTAATTGAGTATAGAATAAAGGTGTGAAAGCGATATTACACACAGACAAATTGTCCATTCTTCAAATGAATTAGTTGACCCAGTGCAGCTACGCAAAGTGAATCTGAAGAATGAAAAATGTGTCTGGCACTTAAGGTCAGTAGAACGCTTCTTAAGGTCAAACAGTGGTCTCTTTGACTGACATCATTTTTTTTTAAATAGCTGAAAAAATATGGACACAATGGATAGAATTCGTTGCTGCTCCGTCAGTATGCATATAAAACATTTTAAACAAGCCAGAATCATTCGCCACCGTAACCACGACAATGGGCAGGGTGATCGTTACCATGGTGATGACATATTAAGTAAAATATCTACTTTTTTGTCAATAGTTTTGCGAATTCAATTGATGTGTAAGTCGTTTTTGCCATCATGAAACGTTTTCAAACAAAAAACACTGTCCCCATATAATGTTTTTTTTTTTTTTTTTTTTGGGCGTATTTTCGACGGCATATTTTCATACCCGACTTCACAATTAGAAAAACTGTTGTACCCCAGTATTTACTTTATTACCATGGGCAGTATTAATGATGTTTCGTATCGTATCATAATCATGACATTATTTTCAAATACTGACCACTCCACTAGCAGCTCCGGGACTTACCAGAACGCTATAACAAACTGTAATTTATGGAATTCCATCGGGGCAATCCCAATTGTATTTTCTCTCACCTCACGATACAAAGGAGCGACGGAACGAAAGAGCGAGGCGAAAGAACGACAGAGCGAGGCGAAAGAACGACGGAGCGAGGCAAAAGAACGACAGAGCGACGGTACGACGGAGCGAGACGAAGGAGCGAAAGAGCGAGGCGAAACAAGGACGGAGCGAGACGAAACAACGACAGAGCGACGGTACGACGGAGCGAGGCGAAGGTACGAAAGTACGACGGAACGAGGCGACGGAGCGACGGAACGACGGAGCGAAAGAGCGACGGAGCGAGGCGAAAGAGCGACGGAGCGACGAAACGAGGCAAAAGAACGAAAGAGCGAGACGAAAGAACGACGGAACGAGGCAAAGTAGCGACAGAGCGACGTTTATATGTATTTGTACTGTCGCTCCGGTGTTAAACTCGAGCAAAGGTCTGCTCAGCGCCGTGTATGCCACCACTAATCAAATCTCTCGTCGGAATGTTCAAAACGTCTGTTAAATCTGACTTTTTTTTAAATGGCTGACTTTTTATAAGGTCTCACCACCTTAAATAGGGCGAAATCCGACTAGGTGTCTACTAATAAAGGAATCATAACACAAAATATTTTTATTGCTTCTGTTCCAACCTCTGTTGAATTAAAAAAATATATAAACAGGCTATAATTTTGTGAATATTTAATAAACACACGTTGTTTCCGTCATCCAGGATATCAGATATAACTGTTTCATGATAATCTCGCAGGGGTACAGTGGGTTGATAGGATATGTGTCTGGTCTGTAACAGAGGGTAGGAATTAGAGCTAATTTTTAGCTGTTCTGACGTTTATACACGTCATGGACTGTAGCTCAAAATCTGTCTGGTTACCAAACATATATCGAACCTGTTTTTGAAAAAGGACAGATCAGGTTTTGTCATGATATGCGACACTATATGTGGATATTGTCGAAAAGGGGTGAAATCGGCCCATGGAATTAGGCAGTTTACATGTATTTCAATGGGAGCGGCATTTGGGGTGGTGAGACCATAACAAAAGAAAAGTAGTATCGTATCGTCGCTCCGTCGCCTCGCTCTGTCGTTCCGTCGCTCCGTCGCCTCGCCCCGTCGTACCGTCGCACTGTCGTTTTTTCGCCTCGCTCTTTCGCTCCTTCGCCTCGCTCCGTCGCCGCTCAGGCGCCTCGTTCCGTCGTACTTTTGTACCTTCGTCTCGCTCCGTCGTACCGTTTGAAATGGCTTTTTATAACAAAAAAAAAGTAACGAGGCAACGGAGCGACAGAACGAGGACATGTAAACCTCGCCCCGTCGCTCTTTCGCCTCGCTCCGTCGTTCCGTCGCTCTTTCGTACTTTCGCCTCGCTCTTTCGTTCCTTCCCCTCGCTCCGTCGTACCGTCGGTCTGTCGCCTCGCTCCGCCGTTCTGTCGCTCCGTCGCTTCTCTCCGTCGTACCGTCGCTCTGTCGTTGTTTCGCCTCGCTCCGTCGTTGTTTTGCCTCGCTCTTTCGTTCCTCCGCCTCGCTCCGTCGTTCCGTCGCTCCGTCGCCTCGTTCCGTCGTACTTTTGAAGGTTTTTTTTAATGGTCTCAGGACTTTCGTACTTCCGTCTCACTCCGTCGTACCGTCGCTCAGTCGTTCTTTCGCCTCGCTCCGTCGTTCTTTCGTCTCGCTCTGTCGTTCTTTCGCCTCGCTCTTTCGTTCCGTCGCTCCTTCGTATCGTGAGGTGAGAGAAAATACAATTGGGATGGCCCCAATGGAATTCCATGGTAATTATTGCTCTTTGACGACGTCATACAAAATAGGCCTACATGGACAGGGCAGGCATCCGGCGAAAATTAGAACTAAATTAGAACCACATGACAATGATAGGGCACGAAATTATACTTCTAACATGAATATGATTGTTATAGTGGCGTACAACATGTTATTATGTAATGTGGGCTTCAACATGTTCATATTCGATAATAATAAAATACGCCATTTATAATCATAGGGGTATCTTTCTTTGCGTATTAGGTCTACTGGTCAACAGTGTTCAACGTTGTACAACTATTTTGTGATACTACTAGTCACTTGTGTGTAGCCTGTGGCCATACCTATAAACAGTAAAGCTACTATTATGATGTCAATTAGGTTCTTCACTTTCACAGTGTTTAGTGCGCACCTGACATGTCTGAGAGCACGTGCTAATCATGGTAATGTGTGATCAAAATTACGCCTTAAACTATGACGTCAAAATTGTACCACTATAGAATTACTAACTGGTCACTTTATGAATGAATGCTTGCTTTAATGAATGACCGCGCTCTAAAGCGCGCTTGCCAGTCAAAGAGTTAAGCCCTCACGATGCATTAAAGCATCATTTTACATCCCTGAAAACAGACCTGATTTTCCTACAACCAAGGGTTTTCTACAATGAAAATGTCCATGAAACTGGTTTACCAATACATGGCAATTTTCTCTAATATTTAAACCACTTCAAATCATCTTCATCCACTACAAGTCGAGAATTGCAACAGCAATTCGCGGCTTGTGGTTGATGAAGATGAATATGGTAAATTCAGGCTTGAAAGGGTTAATTTATCCTTATTTCAACATATTATTGTGGTAGATATATAATAAACTCTGGCATTTATGTATGAATGGTCTATTTTATGTTCTTACTAAAATGTATGATACCACTTTCATATCTTTATTGTGTATACTCAATTACTGTTCATGCGAGTGGCGCCACTTGTGGTCAGTCTGTGGCATCGGCCCAACGTGTGAAACTAGTAATAAAACACTCATCAACAGTTCGCAAGGCATGACATGAAGTCTGAGGTTGGCGTAGCATACTGCCGACCACAGTAGCTTGTCTGGCTAGTCACAACTCTGCCCCAGGTGAGTGGAGCGCACAGCGTGTCGACTCTGGCGCGAAATTAACGTCGATACACTGGTTTCAACCTTAACTTGACGAGTCCACCATTAACGTGATCGCCTAGTCACATTGAGAGGGGAGAAACATGTAGCCTACCATTTAGTTAAAAATTAGTAAACAGGCTATAATCGAGACAGTCAGGCGTTCTGACAATGCGTCAGCTCAGCAAATCAGCCCTTTATATTTAGCTCTTGTCAAACACATAACATATACATGTATACAGTAGTCACACGTTTCTTGGCTGATCATAGCGTGGGTGATCGTTCACCTGGAGCAGCTAATCACCCTTCTTCCCTGCAGCCCCGCCTTCCCCTGACTCTTGGAGGTAAGTTATCGGGGGTACACAGGTGTATCCGTTTCAGCGTACCCCCTTTCAGCATACCAGGGGGTACGTTGAAACTAGTTTCAACGTACCCCACTGGTACGCTGAAACTAGAAAAAGACCAGTTCCAAGTTACCTCCCCTAGTTTCAGATTACCCTTCCGGGGGTACGTTGAAACTAGGTTCAGCATACCGGGGGGGGGGGGATGTTGAAACTACTTTCAATGTACCCCCTGGTATTTTTAAAAAGAAAAAAATTCGCTTTTAATTTACCCAACCCCTATTTAGGCCTATAGGGCCTACACACCAAATATGACTATTGCTGACCTTTTAAGTACCGTTAGACCTAGATTTTAAAAGATAGGTACACATTGAAACCACATACGCAGCATGGTCAACGTCCAATAAAGGTCAGGGTTAAGCCTTCAACCGCCAAATTATTTAATTTCACCCACTTGAAGTTGTGTCTTGCTAACGCGATCCACAACTTCAAGTGAGTAAAAATTATTCAGATTTGACAGTTCGTGAAATTTTGTTGTTTGATGTCACGTTTTATCCATAACATGTTCAAAAGCTGGTATTAATGTGCTAATAAAAAATGAAGAAACGAATATAATCGGTATCGGCCGTTAACCCTTTGAGTGCGGGCGACGCTTTTACGCGCATTCATACTGTTTTTCCACAACTAAAATTTGACAGAAATTGAACAAATATGCATGTATAAATCTTGAGTAAAGCCCCCATTGGGAAATTTAGCAGGTTTAATTTTTAAGTGAGGAGGTATTTTCCTTTCATTTGAAGTTGGCAATTGCGTGAGCAATGCCAACTTCAAATGAAAGGAAAATGTTAAGTAGTAATGAAGCACTTAAAGAGTTAAAGGGTTAACCTTACAGTTGTTGACATGTGCGTTAGAGACCTGCGCGGGTCTCTAAATCATGCCCGCACCCGCCCCGCGGGCCCCCGCGCTTGACTAAACTCGCAAATTAATTTATATCCTGTACCCGCACCCGCCCCGCACAAGTTGTACCCGCACCCGCCCCGCACCCGCACAAGTTGGACCCGCATCTGCCCCGCACATTTTTTTTCAGGCCCGCAGCGACCCGCAAAACTCACATTGTCACAAATTAACAAAAATTCAAATTCCTTCAGTTCTTTTTTAATAATGAGGGATGCATGTGTATAATATAAGCATGTTTTTTGTCATGCATGCGTATAAGTGTACATTATATGTACATATTTATTGATAATGTTTTTTTTTTCAAAAATATAATATATATATTATAATCTAAAAGCATATATGTATGTCGCATGCTTACGTATAATAGTGTACATATTTATTGATATTTTCTTTTTTCATAGTTTATAATACAGTCTTGGCCCAACATTGTACCAGGATCATTACATGTACGTTGAACAACACCATGAGGAAATAAATTTGTATGAACAATGTCTACGTGGTAGCCACAATATTGTTGTAATATTTGGCCAACGTTCTCCACACTTGCCCAATACTCAGGTGTTTTGTCAACTTTTCACCTGGTGATAATTACGCGCCTATTGTCTTGATTACGTAGCCACGCACGGTTGATATCTTGTTCTATAGTTTAGTGTCATCACACTTTCCGACCAGTAATCACTATGACGTAGCATGGCCTACATGTATGTCAACATTACCAGGATTACGTTATCGTCACTAATAATATCTTCTGCTGATCGACCATATTGCGGCTACCCAACAAACACAAACATTTGTATAACATTTGTACAACGCCGTCCCAACATGCAACGTCTTCGATGTTGCTTCATCATTGTACTAATGTTATACAAATGTGTTGTGTTTTCTGGATAATCCCCTTGACACGCTTGGCCTATTAACCCTATCAATCCTGCAAGATATCATTCAATTAATTGTTATTTTACGGTTTGTTTGCGCGAATATTAAAAGATAACGTTTATTTTATAATTTACTACAATAACGGGCATACTGTACTGGTCAGATAGATCGCTAAACTCAATTTATTGTTGCATGGTATTGATTAGAATTTAAACTATTGTTTCACGCTATTATATAAGCCCCAGGAAAATAATATAAATAAACAAATAATTATACAATATAATTATACTTGATTAATCGCATACATTTCAAATAACTCACCTGTCCCGTCGTTATATCTTTCTCATACACATATTAACACATAGCTAATTTCTTATAATAAGTGTCTCTATTGTACTATCACCTCATAACTTTTCATATCTTTCACCTGTTATATTATATTTTAACTTTCACATATTGGTACTTTTACTTTTCTGTTTAAACTGTTTTTGCTTGATAACGTTTTAATCACAAGTCGCTGAAATAGCCATAGTTAGCTAATGTTTTCTCATTGTATACACTTGCGAATATAAATAAATATTATCTCATCTAAATCCACGCACTGTGAGGATTCAGCCATACTAGCACGACACATTTATCGAATGCTGGTACAATGCTGGACCATCGTCGGATGGAAGAATATGTGTTCACAGCTCTGAGAAAGAGGGGTGGTCTGTGTTAACACATGTGACTGACACTTCTTGGCCCGCTCACACAAGGGCTACGAGCGGCCCGCATGCGCCCGCACTGGGGCTGCCCGCGGCACGCATGCGCCCGCGCTATGGCTACCCGCAGCACGCACTAGCCCGCGTTATGTCGACCCGCACCCGCCCCGCCCCGCAAGGCTCAGAGAAAATTCGACCCGTGGATCCCGCAAACCCGCGTGGGGCGGGTTGCCCGCGCAGGTCTCTCACTCACTCACTCACTCACTCACCGACGCACACACTCACTCACTCACACACTCACTCACACACTCACTATCTTACCATGATCTTTGTATTCATCTTGCTTATGATAACTGGTGATTCCTAGTCTTCCTCAGCAGCTTCCTCTTGTGTAGCGCAGATCAGCCTTACGAGGAGCGAGTCGCCGGTTTACTCGGCCACATCTTGCCCAGTTTAGCCTACCAGTCAGTCAGTCTCTGGTCTCTACATCTTACTGACAAGACACCGGGGTTTACATAGCTGCCTGGAGGATGATGATGTGGCAACACATTCAATGTAAATAACAGATGGAACAACCCTATACATACCAAAATAGTTTGAACATCTGAAAACTGTTTTGTTGCACGATAAATAATAAATAATTTTTCTGACTTTGTATCGGTTTAGTTTATTTCTTGTGAAAAAAATTATGCAGACGAAAAGTAGGCCCTATCAAAAATCTTTGAAATTTCCCGATACATCTTGGCCATATTTTGTTAGTACCGGGTAGGATATATTAGGCTATAGCGGGTGCAGGGATTAAACGTATGAGTGGGGACCAGCT